>PVJA010008045.1:24533-66027 GCA_004027025.1 Myocastor coypus
AAAAAAATCTTCACTCAGACATATAATGAACAGATCCCAGAAACTAAGCAAAAGAACAGACTATTAAAGCCAGCTAGAAAAAACACATCACCTATAATGGAAAGCCCATTAGAATCACAGCAGATTCCTCAACACAAAGCATCAAATCAATAAGAGCTTAGAGTGAGCTATTTCAGATACTGACAGAAAACAACTTCCAACCCAGACTGATGTATCCTGCAAAACTACCTTTCAAATTTAATGGAAAGATAATTCCATGATGTAGAACAATTGAAGAAATTCAGGACAATCAAACTAACCCTACAAATAACACAAACAGTTACTTTAGAAAGAGGCCAAGACAACCAAAATTTCAAGAACAAAACCATAAGAGAATCACCAAAAAGAGCAAGCAATAAAGCAAAGAGGAAAAGTATGGATTCTAAGGTAGGAAAACAACATGACAAGAATATATCTATATACCTCTATATCTATATCTATATCTATATCTATATCTATATCTATGCCTATATCTATATCTATATTTATATATACATGGCCTTAAGTCCTCAATCAAGAGACAGACTGGCAGAGTGGATGAAAAAACAAAATCAAACAATATGCTACATACAAGAAACACATTTAACTCAAAAATTAATTAATATCATGACATCAAAGTATGGAAAACAATACTCCATGCAGCAAGAACCCAGAAAAAAGCAAGGGTAGCTATTCTGGCTTCTGATACTGTCGACTTAAAACCAAGCATGATTAAATGAGGTAAAGAAGGTCACTACATACTCGTTAAGGGGAAATCTGCAAGAGGAAGATATAATAATTATAAATATATTTGTGCCCCATTTAGAAACATGCAACTATAGAAAACAAATTATAACAGACATGAAAAATCAAATGAGCAATAAAATCATTATACTAGGGGACTTATCACTCCACTGACACAAAGATCAACTATGAAAAAAAAATCAACAAATAAACTAAAATTGTGAAAAAATGGATTTAGTAGACCTTTACAGAGTGTTCCACCAAACAGTATCACAATACACATTCTTCTCAGCTGCAAATGGGATGCTTTCCAAAATAGACCCTATGCTAGCACATAGAACATTTTTAACTAAATAAAAAGAAATTTAAACTACCCCGTGT
The DNA here is from genome assembly GCA_004027025.1 of Myocastor coypus. Classification (NCBI taxonomy): domain Eukaryota; kingdom Metazoa; phylum Chordata; class Mammalia; order Rodentia; family Myocastoridae; genus Myocastor; species Myocastor coypus. The sequence goes on from PVJA010008045.1 coordinate 25,677, forward strand.
ATATAATTGGATCATAGTGCAATGAAACTGGAAATTATTGACAAAAGAAACAGAAAAACTCTACAAACATATGGAAACTAAATAATACCCTCCTGAAAAATAAATGGTCACATGTGAAATTAAAGAAGAAATTAAACACTATTTAAAATCAAATGAAATATAGATACAACTTTCCAGAATCCTTGAGAGACAATGAAAGTTTTCTTAAGAGAGAAACTTATAGTGATAAATTCTCACATTAGAAAAACAGAACAAACCCAAATAAATGATATGACTGCACCTCAAGAACAGCACCTTAAATAACAAAAGATGAGCAAGTCAAGTCCAAAACCCAAAGAAGGTGGGAAATTATAAAGATCAGAGCAAAAATAAATGAAATAAAGACGAAGAAATCAACACAAAGAATTGAGACCAAGAGTTGGTTTTTAAAAGTATAAATAAAATTGTTAAATACCTAGCCAACCTTACTCAAAAAATGAAAGAAAAAAATTCATGAATATAGACATTCATACAAGAAAGAATGAAAAGATTGAAAATAATATAGAATGTAGAGATATTCAGAAGATCATCAATACTTATTTCAAAACTACTCTCACAGGATGGAAAAAACAGAAGAGATGGACAGATTCCTAGATACATACAAGACATCAAAACTGAATCAAGAAGATATAAAAATCCTGGCTAACCCAGTATCCGTCAATGACATTGAAAATGTGATAAAAATAGCTTACCAACCAAAAAGACCAGGTCCTAATGGATTCATAAGTGAATTCCATAAGAAATTTAGAGAACATATAATGCCAATTCTACTCAAATTCTTCAATGAAATTAAAAGTGAAACAGTTCTGTCAAACTCATTTTTGGAACCAAATATTACTCTAATACCAAAATCAGAGAAAGATCCAAGCAAAAAAAGAACCACAGGCCAATCTTTCCAATTAGCATAGATAGAAATGCCTTCAATAAAATATTGGTAAACAGAATATACAAAATCATCAAGAGGATTAAACATCATGAGCAAGTGGGATTCATAAATGTAAGGGCCAAATACAAAAAGCCACACGATCATCTCAATAGACGCAGAAAAAGTATTTGCCAAAATCCAAAATCCAGAAGTCATTTATGATATAAAAAAAAAAAAAAAAAAAAAAACCTACAGCAAACTAGGATAGGTTGTCTTTATCTCAACCTGACAAATGCCATGTATAACAAACCAATAGAGAACATCAAACTAAATGGATAAAAAATAAAAGCCTTCATTTTAAAATCAGGAATAAGAGGAGGAGGCCCACTGTCACCTCTCCTGTTCAAATAGTTCTGGAAACATTAACCAGAACATTTAGAGAAGATAAAGAATTAAAAGAAATAATGATTGAAAAGGAAGTGAAATTATCATTATTAGAAGATGGCATGATACAGTATATAGAAGACCCCCAAAAACTCCACTAAGAAACTTATAGATGTAATAAACAAATTCAGAAGTGTAGCAGGATACAAAGTCAACACTCAAAATTCAACAGCATTTCTATACACAAACTGAATTAATCGAAGGAGAAATTATGGAAACCAAGCATTTCACAATAACACATAAAAAATGCAATACTTAAGAATCAGTCTCACAAAGTAAGTAAAATATTTATACAGAGGAAATTATAATACCCTGTAAAGGGGCCCGGCAGTATGGCTCAGTGGTCTAAAGCGCCTGCAGGCGGCTGCAGGGACCATGATTCGATCCCCAGCACTACATACTGCGCCAGCCCTGCCCTCAGAGCAGGCTGAACCGGCCACAAAAATAAGTAAACAAACAAACAAAAGTTCTGAAACAAGAAAAAAATACCATGTAAAAAGAGATTCAGGAGAGTTTCACAAAATAGTGACATTCCTTGCTCTTGGCTGTAAAGGACCAACATTGTTAAAATGGCCATATTCCCAAAATTGTTACACAGATTAAGTGCAATCCTGATTAAAATACCACTAGTATGTCTCATAGATTTAGAGAAAACATTCCTAAAGTTCATTGTGAAACAGAAAAGACTTATAATAACAAAACCAATCATTAGCAACAAAGAAAAGCAGGAGGCATCACAACCCCTGACTTCAAATTACTCTACAAAGCTACTGCAATAAAATCAGCATGGTACAAACACACTCAGTGACCTTATCTTTGAAAAAGGGGCCAAACATGTTTCCTGTAAAGAAGACAGCCTCTTTAATAAATGATGCTAGAAAAAGTGGCTTTCCACACATCAAAGGCTTAAAATAGACCCATGCCTATCACCATGCACAAAACTACAGTCAAAATGGAAGGAAGATCTAAATACCCAAATGGAAACACTAAATATTTGGCAGAAGAAAGTAGGTGGAAAGTTTAAGGACATACTGGTAGGTGGAAAGTTCATCAACAACAACCAAACTGCACAGGAAATTGCTTCCAAGAGTCACCAAGTTTTGAAAAGAAATTTTTTTTCACTTCAAAAGAAATCACCAACAGAGTAAAAAGAAAACTCACCAATTGGGAAAAAATTATAACGGACTTTCTTTCAGACAAAGACTCCTATCTAGAATATATAAATAATTAAATTAACCAGGCCTCCAAAATTCAAAGACAAAATCAAACAATGGGCATCTGTGATGAACATGGACTTCACAAATAGAGAGATACAAATGCCAAATAAATATATGAAAAAAATGTTGAACATAATTTGTCATTCAAGAGATGCAAATTAAAAGAATGCCGAGATACCATCTCGTGCCAGAAAGAATGGCTACATTCAAGAACTCAACCAGAGGCCTGGCATGTGAGTGGGACTTCCCAGGGCACACTGGATCCTCTTTCTAGACAGTGCCCAGGCCTGGCATGTGAGTGGGGCCACTCAGGGCCCTTTGAATCTTCACTCCAGCCAGCACCCAGGCTTGGTGTGTGAATGAAATTGCTTGAAACCCGCCAGATCCTCACTCCAGTCAGTGTCCAAGCCAGGTGAGTGTGTGTGTGCGTGTGTGTGCGTGTGTAATTTCCTACACACAGGCCAGGTGTGGAAACCTGTGACAAAGTCTGTGCAGGGATGCTTGAGGCAAGATCCTCACAGCTGATCCAGGAGCAGAACATTTTGCCATAGTGGCACAGTGTGTTTACCTCCAAATGATGCACCAGGAAGAAGTGGAGCACAGTAGCCAGATCCAAGCCACGCCCATCCTAATGAGTTTGAACTTGGTAGAGCCTGACCTGGTGCAAAGATACTAACCACACCAAAGCTCTACACCAAATATTAGAAGACAGTGCTGTACAAAATGACAAAGAAAAGGAGAACAATGCATTCCCTGGCCTGAAGCCCACCCAGAACAAATGCAGGAGACAATAGCATAAAAGAAATTGGAAATCACAGACCTGAAATATCTGAAATAATAGTATCTGAAATAAAGAAAAGCTGCAGAAAAGTATAGAGGAAATCACATCAGAAATAATTTCTGAAGTGAAAAAAAGAAGTGATAACTATAATGAAAGAATTACTAAATGCTCCTAAAGAATACATTGACAAAAATGTAAAGGAAAATAGGAAAATGATGGAATCCTTGAGTGAACAACATAGGAAAGAAATAAAATGCATGAAGCAGATTAAAAGCAATTTACATGAAATTAAAACCTCAATCACAAGCTGACAAACTGTTAGAATGAAAGTGAAAATATACTTTCAGACCTTGAAGATACCATTGCAGCTAATGAAAAGGTAAGAAAAGATCTCTTAAAAGCAACTAGGATGAAGGAAAAATAATTCAACACCTGCAAGATGATGCAAAGATAAACAACGTAAGACTAATAGGCATCAATGAACAATAAAGAGTCTGTACAAATGATATAAAAAGAATATAGACAAAAGTAATAGCAGAAAACTTCCCAAATATGGAAAAACAATCTGACATTCAGGTAGCCAAAGCATATAAAACTCCAATAAACATCAACACAATTAAAACCACTCCCAGACATATAGTAATCAAGATCCCAGAAAATCTTCACAGGAATAGTATACTGAAAGCTTCTAGATAAAAGAAATAGATCACATTTAAAGTAAAACTTATCAGAATAATGGCAGAGTTTCCAAATAAACCATCAAGTCAAGAAAATCATTGAGCAAAGTATTACAAGTCTTGCAAGAAAAAAAAAATTACAACCCAGACTGCTATACCCTGAAAAACTCTCTTTCAAGTTTAAGGGAGATGTGAAATACTTCCATGAGAAAGAACAACTAAAGAATTTCATGACAACAAAGTTTACTACACAGTTTACTAGAAGTTATTCTAGAGAGGGATCAAAATGGACACAACTTCATGAATGAGAATGGAAAGAACCCACCAATTAGGGCAACCAATTGAACACAGGAGAAAAAGAAGTATATAACAGCAGTCTTTCAATTACTCTTTCGTATACAGCAGCAAAATAGTTCCATCAGCATATTCTACAAGTGGCTTTCTCCTGCACTGTATGGGTCATGATTCTGTCTGGGCCTACAGATTGGATATCAAGGAAATAGCAGTAGCTCAATCCCACAAGTGACATCTTGCCACAAGTAAGCATCATGAACACTGTTCACATCCACCACCTACTCTAATTTTGTGCAATATCCTATCCCTAAACTGTGAGAAGTGCTGCTCATATATTTACCATTCCAGTATTTTTCCTATGGTATATTCTTTTTTATATATATTTTTGTATTTTTTAGGGAAGGGTATATAGGGTGTTCAGAGTCTCACTACTAGATTGGACTCATAGTAAGCCACCTGTTTACATCCTCCCAAGAGCTGGGATTACAGGTTTGTGCCACCACACCCAGTCTCTATTGCCATCTCTGCATGCCCAGGGGATGAGGCCTGGCCCCTATGCCTGCTTTCAGGCACTTTAATCTGCTGATCTATTTGACTGGCCCTTGTATGATTTATTCTTAGTAATTCTTTAGTATAATGAAAATTTTTTCTTAGTTGATATTGTAGTATATATTAACCTAATCAAATACTGTGTGAGTACTCTGAATTGATCTGATTCACACATATGACACACTACATTATGGCCTCAGTTGGACTCAATTTAATTTTAATTTTTGAATATTATTTGAAATATTCAATTAACTTTTGAATTAATTAATATTTAATTTTATGAATATTGTTTAATTTTTATTTTATGATTTATATCTTTTTGTCTTACAATCTACTTATAAGACGAAGTATGATATTTTCTCCTAGTATAAGGAACTTTCAAAAGTATATTTCTATTTTCCATTCACTTTATATTAGCTCTTCCTCATCTTTCACACACACACACACACACACACACACACACACACACACACACGAAATATATACATATAACCTGACATAAGATTAGTACTATTTGGGGGTTCTTCAATGACCTTTTATTTTATTTATTTATTTATTTATTTATTTATTTATGTCTTTTTGAGACAGGGTCTCGCTATGCAGTTCAGGCTGGCTTTGAGCTGACTTTTGTAGCCCAGGCTGGTCTTAAACTTACACCAATCCTCCTGCCACCATGCCCAGCATAATGACCTTTTAAATGGTTTCATCTAAGGTAATTGTATTTTACATAGTCCTACATAATTACCATTTTGAGAGCTCATTATTCTTTATCCAGGACAATATAACACCTTCTCTTGCCTTTTGGATTATGATCTTTGTTATTTCCTATATACTATATCTGGAGGTATTAGAATATTTTCAGGTTTTATAGCTGGAAAATATTTTACTTGTAGCTTTCAAAGGTATGTTTTCTAAGTATAAAATTCAGTGAGGACAGATCTTTATTTTGTTTTCAGTCCTTTGAATAAATAAGTGTAGTTTCTAAAGAAAAAAAAGACAACTAATAACAAATGTTGGAGAGGTTCTGTGGAAAAGAAACCCTTCTCCATTGTTGGTGGGAATGTAAACTGGTACACCATATGCAAATCAGTATGGAAATTAATCAAAAAGCTAAAACTGAAGTCCTATTCAAGACAAATGATATGAAATGTATATAGGAAGAAAAAATAGCAGAAAAATTCCCAAATATGGGAAAACAATCTGACATTCAGGTAACTGAAGGATATAGAACTCTAAATAACATCAACCCAAACAAAACAAGACCAAGACATATACTAAATTCCCCTCCTAGGTATTTTTCTAAAAGAACTGAAATTATCATACCATAGTGATATATGTGTAATCATGTTTACAGCAATGCAATTTGTCATAACTAAATCTTAGAATCAACACAGATGCCTATGAACTGAAAAATGGATAAAAAATAGCATTATTACACAATGGAATATTACTAAGCTATAAAATTAAATTTAGGGCTTTTGTACATAAAAGGATGGTAAGTGATATAAGTTAGCCCCACATGGGCAAACATATTGTTTCACTAGTGTGAGAACCTGAAAGAGCAAATATAATCTGAAAGGTACACTAGATTCTGGGAGAGGAAAAGTATTTGTTCAGTAGGAAGGAAAATTTGGAAAGAGGAAAAGGATAAAAGAAATAAGAGAAAACTATGTGTGTGTGTGTGTGTGTGTGTGTGTGTGTGTGCAGGATGTTTTGGATAATTGTACTGTTGATGTCTGCGGGTGTTTTGAAAGGAGCTGTTAGTGCTTAAATATTTTTCTTTTTATTCTTATTTTTTTTCTTTTAAATTTCTTGTAACTTTTTTTTAAAACTGGTTTTACACATTTATCATCTGGTAACCTAAACAACTAATTTGAAGATAACCTCATGCAATACAGCAACCACTGTTGAATTTCAATTACTTTGTTTAGCAAAATTTTGTATCATTTGTAATGGTGTTTTTAAATTCTTATTTTATACTTGAAATAAGGAAAGAAAGAAAAAAGAAAGAAAGAAAGAAAGAAAGAAAGAAAGAAAGAAAGAAAGAAAGAAAGAAAGAAAGAAAATGGAAGGAGAAAGAAAGACTTGTTCACTGATCCAGACTGGGGCTTGAGGACTTTTCAGCATGCTAACAGAAGAAAACAAATGATCCTATGTTATACACGAATATTTATGCCAAGGTTTCTTAGTTACTTTTCTTGTTAAGACAAAATATCCAAGACCTAAAGTTAAAGCAGCAGGGGTCAGAGGAAAGGTTTATTTTGGCTTAAGGTCTATTGAGGTTTCAGTGCACAGTAGGCTGGCCCCTAGGCAGGGTGGCAGGGCAGAGGATCAAGGTGGAGGAGCAACGGGCCCCAGCATGGCAGGACAGAGAGCAGGCAGCAGAGCAGGGATGAGTGAAGCAGCAGCAGGGAGAGCAGCAGTCTTATTTTGTTGCTCTCCTTCCTTACATGCCATCCAGGTTACCTAACCTTAAATTAGATAGCATTCACTCCCCGGGCTGGGGCTCCCTTCCTCCTAGCGCTGCATCACAAATCCCAACATCACACACCCTAGGTCAAGTTGCCTCAGAACATAGCCTCCTATGACCACAGGAGGCTTTGGGGAGATACCTAGATACAAGCCATACACCAGCCTCAGGTTGATTCCAAGATATAAAAAGCACCATAATTGCTATAATGGAAATGCCCATGGTGAGGCAGTGAGTGTCAATACTGACAGTGATAAAACACAGAAGCAAGAGTAGCATAAAATAACTTGATGGAAACATTTGTCAGAACAAGTAGCTATTATCAGTGAAATGAGCTTTGTCTGGAGGCTTAGTGCAGAATACACACATATTCATAAGTCTGAGACAATACTAGGATTAAAAGCATCCCAAGACTGTAATGTCACTTTTGGGCAGAAAGCATTCAGGGTTCAAATTAAAGCCTTCCATAATCTATAGCTTGGAGGGCACTGAGCACTCCAGAATGTGAGCCGGCAGCTGCGTGTCACTTATTATTATAACCAGAAAGCCTAGATGACTTTGACCTTCCTTAAAGACTGGTTTATACCGCTTTTATTAGACAACATTTTAGGCAAAACAGCATCTCATTCAAGATTCTTCTGATCTCTGATAATATTCCAGGTCATCTGCAACATATGTGGACATGTATCCTGGTGAAAAGATTGTGCATTTGCTCTGAAACACAACCACACCCGTTCCACCAATGGATCAAGGTCTAGCAGCTGAGTTCAAAGCATAGCTTTCATGTGACACATTTGCATAGGCTGATGAAGTGACTAAATCCAGCCAAAAGCTCTGTGAGTCTTGGAAATGTTCTAACATTTAGAATGTAAAATGAAAAAAAGTCAGATAGCAATACATGAAGAGTGTTTGTAAGACATAGATGAACATAGTCATAGGCTCCACTGCAGATTCTTGTTGAAACAGTAATAAGATCTACCTGCTCAAAAAAAAAAAAAAAAAAAAAAAAAAAAAAAAAAAAAAAAAAAAAAAAAAAAAAAAAAAAAAAAAAAAAAAAAAAAAAAAAAAAAAAAAAAAAAAAAAAAAAAGAGCTAGCAGGGCAGGGGAGATAGCTCAGTGGAATAAGGGCTCTCTTGGCAAGTGCAAGGTCCCGAGTTTGACCCCTAGTACCATCAACAACAAAAACAACAAAAAAGAGAGAGCTAGCTCTGTAGATAAATAAGGAGGCCATTCATGAGCTTCCAAGTAGGAAGGCTGGGAATATTGAAAAGAGAAGCTCGTCAGATTGGAGGAGGAAATTTTAAAAAGGAAAATAAAATTGGGCAGAAAATAAGTTACAACTGAAACATTAAGAAAGTCACAGAGAAGAAAGTGGTGGAGGTTTTTGCCACAAACCTCAGTCCTGAGGAATATTTAGAAGAAATGAAGGTCAATAATGAGAGATTTGCAAGTGTTGACAGATAGATATAAGATGGTCTTGCTTGCAAGTGAGAAATACACACTGAAAAGAGGAAATGTGTACAAAATGTGGCATCTTCCTGATAAACAGTGTGCCTGTTGAGCCATTCTCTTTTGGCAGCTATTCTGGAAACTTTGAGAAAAAATGATGACTCTGTCATATAGGCAGATTCTTCATCCTCATCATCCAGGAATTAATTTTAATTACAGGCATGTGCCACCATGCCCAGCTGAATTAATTTTAATTCAGAGCTTCCAGGGCTCCTGCAACTGGGGGCATGAATAGTGAGCACACAGAAGAAAACTGTTTTTCACTTTCTGTATGGGAATTGATAAATGATATGGGATATTCAGTAACATACTATAAAACATGCTTTGCTTTGGATGATGTAGGGTGATGTAAGTGTTCGGAGCATGTTTAAACTAAGTTTTTCTGGGATGTTCAGTTGCTTAGATGTGTTAGATGCATTTTTTACCTCTACTGTTTTCAACTTAAGATGGACTCACTGAGTTGTGGCCCCATCATAAGTAGAGAAGCATCTGGGTAACTAGCAAGAATAACGGAAAGGCAATAATAATATTTCAGGCAGAACAAAGTTTACATTTTATGAAAGAGAAGGAAGAAGACACTTCAGAATACAACTCAGGGCATACACTGTACAACTATCAAGCATATGATCAGGACATAAAAAGCAGCTGCTACATTAATGCCACATCCAGGAGCCACGTAGGTTTCTGATATAAAGTTAGGGAATAAAAGGCTAGCTTCACAGAAGGGAAGGCAAGTGTACAGAAAAATGTCAAGAGTCAGCAAACTTTACTGTGTATTCATATTTTAGAAGTTTTTTTTAAAAAGCATTTACCATTTAGTAATCATTTAATTCAACTTTATCACTCTGAAATAAATACTACTGTTGACCTTCACTTAACAGAGAAAACTGCTGCAAAGACTTCTTGATTTAAGTTGCTCAAAATCAGACACCTAAAACATAACATGGTTAGGATGTAACACTTTTAATTTGGAGTTCGTGTAGAAAATACATATCAGTTTGCACTGTTATACTCTTGAATACAGTTGAGGGAAAGAAGAGATGAAGGGAAAGAGCAAAGGAGGAAGTGAGAAAGGGAGACCTAAGGAAGGTAGGTAGGTAGGCAGGAAGGGGAAGAGCAAGGAGCAAGAAAACATAAAAAGTGAGATTAGAAACTCATAGAATTCAGGAATGCTCTGCATTGTGTTGATCAAAAGAATAACAGGAAATCAAATCAGTTTTGCTAGAGTTCAGAAGACAGTAGTAGGAAAGGAAGAGTGAAAATAATAATTTAAAACATTTAACAAATAAGACAGAGCATAAACATATGGCTAAGAAAACAATCCAACATCAGAAAGTATCCATACAGGCCTGGAAGAATAAAAACAAATTTATCATATGTCTGAGTCCATCTCGATGGAACTGAAGTGGCAACGTTGGATTTATAGTTCATATAAGAAATTTGGCAGAGATCTCATTTACAGTTTCATGTACCTACAAGTTCTAAACATCAATTTAGGTGAAGCCTGATTAAGTGCAGGTAAAAATTAGCCATATTCCATACTCACTTTATTTAGTTTCTTAAGGGCAATGTGGGCATAGGGAAAGATAAGCAGATGACAGAATTTTAAAAGAGCAAATTTCAAAAGACAGAAATGTTTTAAAATTTCTCTCCATGTAAGACTACACTATTTTTTCAATATAATATTTTAATGTATTTCCCCCTTTCATGGCATCAATTAGTTAGAAACTCTTTTGAGTTCATCACTCTACCTTTTGAAATGTAAATGAACACTTGAAAGTTGAGCCTTATTCCATGTTTCAGCGATAACTTTTATGAGCTAATCGGATCCACACCTAGTTGAGACACACACTCAGAAAAAGACACAAACACACACAAACACACGGGAGGGGGTGTAAGGCTATTAGAGGGAAAAAGGAAATACATGGAACCTGACAAAACACTCTCAATGTATCACAGTAGAGGCAACTAATTTTGGGTAGTTTGTTCTTCTGCAAGATCTTCTTTCATAATAGGATACTTAATATCTTAGGCTTCTGTCTTCAGTACAGCAGTAAGTTTCTCCCTAACCCAACTCATAGGAAATATATTTCAAGATCACCAGAGGTTGCTGAAGCTTTGCTGCTCCCAAATCGCATATATACTATGCTTTTCCTATTCATGCATATCTATCATATTTAATTTATAAACTAGACACAGATAAGAAATTAACAACTAACATTACACTAGAACCATTCTGAATTATGTGAATGTGATCTCTTTCCCCAAATGTGTTGCTGTCCTCTCCTCACTCACCTTTACAGTACTGTGAGACAACACAGCATCTGCATGTTAAGGCGAAGAATGCAGCATAAGGCTGCTAAGGACAAGCCACTTAAATACAAGAACTAGTCTTGGTACCAAAGGGATAATTCAAGTTCTAGATAGAAGGAACGAAGACGGTGCCAGGTTTTATCACATTACCCTGAGTAGTATACAATCTGAAACAAGCAAACAAATAATCTGAAACATGGATTACATCTGAAATTTTATACTTAATATGTTCAGCATGTTGGTAATTGCAACTATGGGAAAATCAACATAGAAAGTAAGAGCACAAATTGGAGAAGGGAACACAGATATGGTTCCCAGTCATGATGGAATGTCTCAGAACCATGGTCTGCTTTACCGTAAGAAATCAAATGCATCAAAACGTAGCTTTGTCTATGTTACACATTTGCCTGAGTTACCTTTGCAACTACTCATATATCAGAGAACTATCTAATCAAGTGTAAATGCAGAACTAAAGAAATAGTGCATGTGGGAACTGCTCTAAGCCTAGATGTTCTCCATTTCATTGAAGGATAGCAGGATTCCAGCTTTTAATGCCCAATGCTTACTCTTCCTGTTCTCACTGTCTTTTTCTCTTGCCAATCACATATTCATTTTCAAAATTCTCACTAAAAATATCCATCACTTCTTCAGATTATTATGGAACAGTATGCTTCTCTATATCAGGGTGTACCTTTTGCCACTAGGCTTTCTCGTGTGTTCACAATCTTCTTTTTAAAAGTGCTGGAAAGGCTGGTGGTACAGCTCAGTGGATTAAGTGCTTGCTTAGGGAAGCGCAGGGACCAAGATTTGGTTCCTGGTCCCACCTTCTGCGCCACCCCCCCTCCCCAAGCACGCTGAGCTGGCGATGGAGTGTGGGAGTGGTGGTGCACACCTATAATCCAAGCACTTGGGAGGTAGAAGCAGGAGAATCGCTATGAGTCAGTAGTGAGACCCTGTACAAAATAAAAAAATAAAAATAAATAAAAATTAAAAAGTGCTGGAATAGATGATACCACACATCAACAGGCATTGCTTTTCCGTGCACTCTTATCGATACATGTCCTGTTTGCATTTAATTTTGCCTACTTAGGTGAAATTTTAATTTATATCAACTTACATTTAAGTAGAATTTAAGAAAGAATTAGTCAAACATTAAATGGTTCAGTTTATTATAATGTAAAGGTTTCTCAAAGTGTGTTTTGTAGGTCTCCAGTTCCCAGGTTATGTTAATGGGTAATGGCTAAAAGCTGATTCCTTAGTCAATTAAGTTTGAAGAAGGCAAGACTGAACAAACCATTTCAAAGCATAGCTTTACTCTGCTTTCACTGAATGGACAGGTGTTAGTATGTCACCACAAGGTGGAGGATGAGTCCAGGGCTTGCAAAATATATCACATCATGGAGTCCTTGTTCTAATCTTTTATTAATCTAATCACAAACATGATCTAAAGATCTGTATTTGTGCTGCTTAAGCTACAGGAATATAGATTCAAAGGCGGTGCCATTTTACAAAAGCAATACAGATGGCTCACACTTTTGGCCAGGCTCCAGTTGGACTAGTGAAACCAGCAGCAGGTAAATACATAGAGATTCAACCTTAAACAATTAGGGGAGGTGGTTAAACAGTCGCTATAAAGACTCCCTCTTTCTTTTTGATATTAGCATTTTGGTTGGCAGAGCAGGTAGTGACAAATGGAAGAGGCATGATGAGAGGTCTGGGGAAGACAAGCTGTCACCCTGGGCAGGAGCTGAAGCCCATGAGCTTGCTCCCATTCCTTCAGGACCTTTGGCCCTGATGAAGTGGTTGTCCTACAGCTGGGTGTTCTCCATCCTATAGCGAACCACAGGGCAGCACAGGAAGGAGAGAAACAGCAGGAGAGAGCTGTGCTAAAGAGAGAGACAAGAAGCAACTGAGAAGGTCTAGGAGGGGTTACACGTCACCCTTCTCATGCAAAACTCCATAAAGTTGCTGTTACACTTATGTCTTGCATATCTACCACAAAAATACCTTCTGTACCTTGCCCAGTGGAAAAATACAAGGAAAGGATTGGAGGGATACATGGTTCCACTTAGCCTATCTGCCACATTATGAAGCCACCATATGCACCCAGGAGTCCTGCACTGTGCATCCCGCACAGCTTTACTGAAGACGTTAGTCAAGCAAATGCTACATTTCCCCTTAGGTAGGAGCTTGTGGAGAGGAAGTGCATGGCGATGGAAGAGACTTTCGTGGTGGTGCTAAGTTTACTAAGAGCAGTTGGTATTTGAGAGAAGTAATCTGGAAAGTTAGAAATTTACTCTTTTTGTAGCACTAACTTTGAACACTTAAAACCTGCATGGTAGTCTCAATCTTACCATTTATTTGTAGAAAATCAAAACATTTAATTTCACCTTCATGGTTATAATAGATCTTATAATAACCTTGCACTTTTCTTAACTTCAAACAAAATTTACAAGAAAAAGGGCATTTCTTCTTCTTCTTCTTCTTCTTCTTCTTCTTCTTCTTCTTCTTCTTCTTCTTCTTCTTCTTCTTCTTCTTCTTCTTCTTCTTCTTCTTCTTCTTCTTCTTCCCTGTGAATTTTAGAAGAAATTCACAATTCAACAAAAGAACTTTGTATTTCTTATTTACCAGACAAGAAAAAAAATGCCATTATTAGTTTATGTATAGAACAGACATTTTTCATTTTTATAATCTCTATTATATCTGATTCTGCATATTCAACAATTGTTGTTGGCTTTTTATCTTTCCCACTAAAATTTCATCACCTAAAGAAATCATACTTTAGAACTAGTATAATATTAACAGTTTTGAATTCTTAGAATACCGTAACATTACCTAAATAGATCCTGCATAGTTTCAACATTTTTAAATTTATAATTTAGGGACATACTGATACTATTTTCCAATTAGTCTCTACGGCTCTTCAAAGAATCACTTTATTTTAGATAACATCAAATAAAACTGCTTACAATTTATATTTGCTTTATAATTCTTTATTAGACAGAAAGACATCATTTGTGAATAGCTGATCAAATGCTAGAATTTTCTTTTATATTTAAAAGTCCCGTTAAACTGAGATTGCATTTGAACCTCAGCTTATTTAAAAATCCTGTTATATGAGTGACCCATGAGATGTGACCTAGACAGAGATTGATTGAGGTAACATTTCTTTTCCTTTTAGGATTTTTTTAAAGGGCCCTTGCATCTAACTGATGTAGGTTAAAGACCAATCTCTAGGCTGAAGAAGCTATGGTTATCTGTCCTACATGGTAGAGTAGAGCTTGAAACAAAAAAGGGACATAGTAAAACAAATAACGTGGAACAAGAAGCTAAAATGTAAAGTACACAAGTACATGTATGTAAGAAATACCTGTTCTCTAAAGAGACATTTCTAGATGTTACCATTGAGAGTGAATTTTATTGATGTATTGTATTAAGTAGGACTTTGATTTAAACATCATCATACCTTAGGCTCTAATATCTATTATTTTACAATGATTTTCAATAATTACTGAGAATTTAGCAAAAGATAGTATACTATAAGAATTTTATAAACCAGTATCTCTATAAATAATGTAAAAGTAATTTGTAATATCAAATTTAAAGCACATTTTAGGAAGTAATGTTTTTAATTGCTAAAATCACTATGCTTAAATATTTCAAAATATCTAAATTTTGAGAGGAAAAGAACACTACTGTATAATATGTTTATAAAATAAGATGAATGGGCTTATAAATATACTAAAAGTTCACTATCTTTCAAAACAATTCTACTTTTAAGGAAGACCGAATTAGAATATGAGTACATCCCCTCTTATCCATGATATAGTTCTGAAAGATTAAGGAATGTATTATTATCTTAAATTAATACACTATCCTTTTATCCCTTAGTTCTCCAGAATATTTTAGTTAAGCATAATAGTCAAATATGAAGGAAATCCTAACCAGGTATCTATCAACTAACATTTGAATGGCAAATTTGTATAATCTAAAATAAAGTTAAAATTTTAGGCTAATGAAACTATTTTTAGTTTGTTTGGGGTTTTGGGGCAACAGGTATCAATCTCAGGACCTTGTACTTGCCAGGCAGGTGCTTAAGCTGCTGAGCTATCTTCCAAGCCCTGGAAACTAATTTTAAATCTGTATTGCCTATTGATTTATTTATTTTCATTTTTTGCTCATTTCTCTCTCTGTAAATTTAAATATGAAAAGTATAGAAACTATAAAATAAATCAGGTTTATATGCAAATGCTCAAAAAGTATTATTTACCAAAGTCATAATGGGAAACCACACAAACATTCAGAAACATAATGATGGAGTAAAGTGAACATGCAATGAGTTCACCATTTTTCTATTCTCCTGTATTTTTTTTAATCTGTGTCCTCTTTAGAAGCATTTAGTATTTCTTTCATTACAGTTATCATTTCTTTTTTTTTACTTCAGAAATTATTTCGGATCTTATTTTCTCTATACCTTTCTGCAACTTTTTCTTTACTTCAGATGTTATTATTTCAGAGATTTCAGGTGTGTGATTTCCAATTTCTTCTATGCTTGTTTCCTATATTTGTTCTGGGTCAGCTCAGGGCCTGAGAGTGCATTTTGCTCCTTTCCTTTGTCTTTTTGTGTAACCCTGCATTTTGACCTTTGGTGTAGAGCTTTAGTAGAATTCTTACCTTAATACCAGGTCCAGATCCACCAATTTCAAACTCATCCAGGTAGGTATGGCTTGGGTTTGGCTGCTGATCTCCACTTATTCTTGCAGCAGCCCTTGAAGGTGAACCTGCTATGCCCCTCTGGCAAGATGTTTTACTCCTGGATCAGCTGGGCCTTGCCTCTAGCCTCTTTGCAGGGAGCTCTGCAGCAGTTTTCCACACTGCGCCTGTCTGATGGATGAAGTTCCACTCATACCTTGTTACTGGGTCTTGTTACTGGGCCTTGTTACTGGGTCAAATGAGTTTCAGGTGGGCCCCAGGTAGTCCCACTGACATACTGGGCCTTGTTACTGGGTCAGATGAGTTTCTGGCATACCCAGAGCTATTGGTATTTAGAAAACCTATAACATATGTATTGTATGTTTCTCTGCCTTTGCATCTGCTTTATGTTTTGGCTTTTATTTTTACTCTTCACAATAAAATAAAGCAAAAATAAATAAACAATTAAAATACTGCACTAGAAGCTGAGCCCTTGAGGGTACAGTCTTACAAAGAAGGCAGGACAGAGTGACAGAAAGACTAATACTGAAACTCATAACAGTTGCACTAATAGTCCCCATAAAGAAGGGAAGAAAGAGGTCACTTCCAGATAAGAGAGATCAAAAGGCTTTGAAATAGGGGTGAGGTGGAATTTTGAGGAACCATTTCTAGGTATGTTAGTATTAGAACCTATACCATGCAGTTACATTACAGTAAAAGATTTGGAACCTCCCTTGAATATTAATTTTGTAGAACTTTATATGGAACATTATTCCTGGAAATATAGTCACTCATGGTCTTCCCTAGCTGTCTGAATAACCTGGAATTTTTCATTTTTTTATAGATACTGGGAAGTAGTGACAATTCTTTTTGCATAAATATTGGGATTCAAGGTAGTTTTTAAAAATGATGATATTGGGAGCTGAGTGTAAAAAGAAGTTAAGAAAGGAAAGAAAATGAACATAAAGCAAACAAGTAGCATTTCCTGGGCAAAAACATTAGAACGGGCAAATCATTTGGAGGTAACAATAAATGTCTTCGTTTGTAAAAAAAAAAAAAAAAAAGACAATGTTTAGGAATGGTAAACTAGTCCTCATATACAGCCAAGTGTTATGCTTTTTGTTTTTAATCTACTATGAAAAACAGTATACCCCTTTCCAAGTATCTACTGACAAACCCTCTTTGGAATATAATTCCAAATCCTTTTCTGTATATTTGTGAATGATCAAAGAAATTGCAATGTTTTCTCATTGTTTATGTTAGAGAATAATGTTTTCCAAAACATAAGCTTCAAGACAAACCTCCAGAAGATGTAGCTTTAAAGATCTCAATGTGTATGTGCACATTTTGTGTATGCATATATTTTGTGTATGTGTTCATTTTTATTAATATTACACCTAAGTAATGAATGTGGGATGGAGGAAAAAGACAATGGAGATTTTGTCAATTTAAACCAAATTCATTGTTTTTTTCCAATTTTGTAGTGTGGCCTTTTAAGTAAGCACTAGCATGAAGGCTTTGACTGTTTGGAACCACAGGCTTTATGTTACCTTAGGAGGAAAAAAAAAAAAAAAGAAAGAAAGAAAGAAAGAAGAAAAAAATGAAAGAAAGAAAACCTCTCAGCTGCAAGTTGGATGCTTCTGGCAGCAGTACAAATCTAGCACCACCCAGGGAGGGAGTGTATTTGCTTCTTGGCTCACTTCTGGCGGGTAGAGGGATGCTGGACATCAGGAGGCAAGAGAGTCGGCAGCGCAGTGCTCACCCACCCCACACCTCAGGCATCCTTCCTCTGGAGCACACAGGTAAGTACGCCAGGTGCTACTTCGACTGGCAGTTCAGCGTGAGCAAGCCTGGAAAGTAAGTGCACTGTGGGGAAGGCGCCTATCTTTCCCACATCTTCAGGGAGTTCATTTAGATTGGCGTGGGCCCTTAGGTTCGTCACCCAATTAATTCCCAAGAAGATCCTTTTTGTGTATTATCGCTATTTGTGTCTTAGTATATGGCTTTGTAGCATGCTTTGCTAGGACATGAAAAATACTAAAATAGCATCTGAATGTTAGCTTTTTTATTACAAATCCATAGCTATTATTAACCTGTTATTTTTCATGTTCAGAAGCTGTAAAGATTTTATAGAAATCCTTGTTGCTGAATAATGGAATACTATGTCATATAAACTTTACTCCTTAATGTCAGTATTGGAAAATAACACAAATGGGTAAAGTGTAAAACTTAACATAAGACAGTAAACTGAAACACTTTAGAGATAAAATTTACACATAATGGAGCAGTAGTCTCTAAATGTAAAACTTAAACGTTATAAATTTGGGTACTTAATGATTTTTTATACCACAAACTCTGTTTCCATTTAGATGTCAGAAACTGAGCTCGAAAAGATAAAAGTAAGGGGAGCTGAGCATTTTGAAAATGATAAAAATAAAGTTTCTTGGTTGAAGGAAGGTAAGTCTTTTTGTTCTGAATTTTCTCCTGGTGTAAAATAGTGTGCTTCATAAAAAACTGAAAGCAAAAGGTAGTCTGGGGAGAAGGAAGACATTTGCATAAGGACCTCACAGGATACTAATGTTTCTGATTTTCCATTCTACATACAGATGGCCAGAGTAGCCATCTGAGGATCTGTTTTTAAAACCCTCTTTCAGATTCTGTATTCCCACTTGGGAATGTGGTTAGATCTAATAAGCATCTTCAGCTCAGATGCAAGTTCTCTGGGAGGGTCTTACAATAGTGCAGACACTTCCTTTTTTGGTAGCCAAAAAGTCCATGTAATTTGAGGACAAGTACTTTTAAATAATAATCACAGAAAATAATATATAGTATAGGAAATAATACCTACAAATAGCCTCACCATTCACCACAATTACAGAAGCCATCTTCCTCTGGGCAAAGGGCTGTCAGCCACCAGAGCAGCATGCATAAGATTGTTGCTTGAAATACACACACAAATCAATATGCTCTCCCATGATAGGTATTTTTAAAAATATTTCCCAACTCATAATCAATTACTAAAATGCCTGAGTTTTATTATCTTTTGGTTTTATGAACACCTCTTAATGTCTCTTGAACTTGATTTTTGTTTTTACTGAAAAAGAATACAGCATCTTTTCTACCATTTATGAATCTATTAAATTGTAAAAGGACAGCTCTTGTGTAGTAGAAATCCTTAAACATCACTGTATAAGTTGATAAGAGAATCTAACAAATAGGTGAAGACTATTGTGGAATCCTCAAACAATCACAATAACAGCAAAATCGGCAACGCTTATTGGTGCATAGTGAGGGCTTTGCTGAATCATCATGACAACACACAATGCAGTCAGTGTCCTTCATTTGCCAATGAGGAAATAAAGTTTTACAGAGTTCAAGTAGCTTGAATAACATTTCAAAATTAGGAAGTGTCAGAGTTGGGTTTCAATACCAGGTCACTTCACTCTATAGTGCATGCATTAACCACCTTTTAACAATGTCCAGTAGAGAAAAATGGTTAAAGCACTTCTTGGCTATGAGCTATACTTTTTTAAAAAAGCTTCCCCGCAGCAGAAAAGCTGCACCTCCAACTCCACTGTGCAATCCTGTCCATTCTTTTCCTCCATCCTGTCCCACCTCTATCCTTGTTTTTAAGAGATTATTTTCTTAAGGGAAAAAAAAAAAATTTCTTCTGCTCAAATTCCCAGCAATGAAAATTAACTGTGTGGACTGATCTCTCAAAAATACTTTATTTTAGGATAAAAGAGATATAGACATAATGCATTCTCAGAGTCACTCCCTTCAAAACCCAATCTTCAGACTTTTTTCTAGCAAAAGACCTTCTAAACAAAGTCTTTTGGAAAAAACAAAAAAAGGGAAGGAACTAATTTGGATCAAAACTGCCCTAGGTTTTTCTTGTGATTCCCAATTCATAGACATAGTCTTACCTGTTATTTAGATCGAAGTTTATGTTATTTATTATTACTTTAATTGTGATATCTCAGAAATAATGACAACATTGATAGACCAATCATTTCCTGAAGAATTTTCTTTTAAAAAACTATGTCCATTAAGTATAATTTAGTCATTGAATTCTTGTAATCTATAAAATCTGATTTTTCAGGTGACTTGCTTTTACCCTATTTGGACATTTCATTTAAACTATGTTTGAATAATATTTATAATATTTCATTAAAAGAAAGTTAGGCAAATGCTGGGGGACATCAACTTAATTGAGCATTATCAGGATGACTTAGTTTTCACACATAAATGTTCTTTGGTGTTACTAAAAAGTGTATGGGTTGGCTTATTAAAAAAAAAAGTCAAAATACTACATACATGGAAAGAGTGGTGCATTTGAATTCATACAGCCTGGCTTTCAATCTTAGCCCATCTGCCTACTACATGTGACTGTAGCTTTTACTTCACCTCGCTAGCCACGGGATTCCTTGCCTGGAAAACAAACTGAACTGTTTTCTTAGTGGTATTATGGGAACGACACTCCGTTAAAGTTGTTTCCCTCTTTCAATTATTGTTATGGTTTGTGTCTAATTGTCCTCTCAAAGCCTCATGCAGTTATGTGGCAGCTTCTGGAATTTGTGATTGATTCTTGATGCAATTCTGGGATTGCATGTGTGAGTGCTACACGCTGGTGCTGGAGTGGGCACCTACATTACAGTGCCAGGAGGGGAGAGAGGTTTGCTGGCTGCCTGAGCTATTGTCACTTCCTTTGCTCTTGCTCTCTGCCACGACCATAACTGCTACTCTCTGCCATGTGCTGCGCTGCCATGGAACCAGCTGAGTATAGACTGAACCCTCCACTAACTGTGAGCCAAATAAATCTTTCCTTTCCTTTCTTAGTTTTGGGTGTCTAGTACTTTGTCCCAGGAATGAGAGAAGAGTAACTGAGACAATCATGAATCAAAATAATAATTTTTGTTTGTGAGGAAAAACCTTGAATGAGCTGTCCTAGCAACCCCATTAACATTTTTATAATACTTTTGTCTACTCCTTTATTTTAACCCCTACAAGTACTAGTAGAATTCTCCCAATCTCACCAAGGAAAAGACTGAGGTGTTGGGTACGTTCATACTTTCAGAACTGACAAACGGAAAACTAGATGTTCAATTCAGATTTCCTATATTTAAATTCTTTTCATTAAATCACTATCATGGTGACATACCCAAGAGTTATCAACCTAAATTTTAGATTCATCCTCTTCAATCCTTTTCTCTTGCTTTAAAAAATGAAATTGATGTTTTAAATTGTTCAGAAAAGTTGGTTTTTAGAACTTCAAACCAGTAGTCACATCTCACATGACACTGCCTTCCTCGTCTCCCTCTGGGTCTGGTGCTGAATGCTCTGCGTTGTTAAGGTGGAACAAAACAGCAACACCTCATTGGGGCTGTGCCATCTATTTCTAGGATACACATCTACTTCTCAGTACAGCCTGTGAGGTTGGACTGGCCGTGTTGTTCGTTGACAGTTATTACTATTGTCCATTCTGAGTGCTGATAGAATTTCCAACTTCTCATCCTTAAATATTCATGTAATTTATTCTATCCAATTCCATTTTATTAATTGTGGTTCCACTCTAGACAAGAAAGGAACACGATGGAGAAGAATATACCTCCCCCCCACCCCAAAAAAAAGCATATTTGAACTTAACGAACTTCTTGGTTAATCATCTTGCTTTTACCTAAAAGGCAAAAATCTTTTATTTGCCTTCAATTTGCTATCACAAGGATTATGGGCCAAACAGCCTTCAAGGTGATGTCTGGTGAAAGCCACAGCCAGTACCGTCATCAGTAATTAGAATAAATTCTGTTTTAGAAGCTATCACCAATAATTATAGTAAACTGTTTGAGAAACACAACTAGCACACCTGAAAATGCACTGATTTTAAAATTAATTGGATCCTATTTGTCCTGTCATAAACCATCCAGCAGTAAGTCATGTTGCCTTTAATTTCTAGACTTCTTGAAGTTTAGATGAATCAGATTACTGTATTCTAATGGAAAGAATTCAGGAGAATATGGGAGAGCCATGGCAATGAAAGGTAAAGAGTAAGACAGCTGATTCTGAAGTGAGGTATCATATTTGTTTTGTTGTTGTTTTTGCTTTTGTGGTTCCAGAGATTGAACTCAGGACCTTACACTTGCCAGGCAAACTCTTATTCCACTGAGCTATCTCCCTGGCCCCCAGTTACCACATTTGGAAAAAATGTATTTTATGATAACCAGAGAAAGGAGATATGATTTTTAAATAAGCACTAGCAAAGATGAACTGCACCATGTCGCTATGGACAGAGATGGTCCAGAAATATTGGAACCATCTATTTGATAATATAGGTGGGGAAGAGGGAGTAATCCTAGGAGCAAAAAGCTACCAGAAAGTCTGGATAATGTCTATTTTGGTGCTAGGGAAATAAATTTACTGGCTACTTATTTCTGCACAAATTAACCCAAAATGAGAAGGAAAAGACAGTTCTAACTAACACGCCAAGCAGTTGAACAGTGGCTCCATGTTGTCACTGAAGCTCTGAGAGTAGGAACTCACACGGCCCTGAAATGGGCCTTGTGCATCTACATCTGTGACTGGTGTGCAGAACAGGGCGACACAGGCCAAGGAAAGGACAAAAGAGAGCAATGGCGAGGACACCAATGCTCTTCTCAGCCCCAACATGAGAAACATAGCCTGCATAGAACTCAAGAAAATAGGCTCCGGCGTGAAAAACTATATGGAGAAAAAATTGGTGTAACATAGAAATTGGGGCAGAAATTACATCTGGAACAGGATGGCATGTAATACTCCATTAAGCCAGGGAGCATTCTGGGAAATCATTTCAGTTCTTGTACCTTACACTATTTGACACAGAAGAGAAACGTAAAGATGAAGAAATGGAAGCCCTTAAATTGTTGCCATTTGCAGTTTAAAATCACAGCCTCACTAGTGTTTGAATTGCATACAGTTTTTCACACTTTCTGCTGAATTTTCAAGAAAAATTGGAAGTATGTATTTCTTTGTCAAATCTTTTGATTGCTAGAGCAGTAATAATACAAATGATAACAAAAACAACAATGAAAATATAACACAGGACAAAGGCAATGAGGGCCTGCTGTCGTACTACAGTCCACAGGCAGCCAGTCTGTATGTCATATCGCAGGATTTTGTATCTGCAGGCATAATCTAATATTGTTCCCTAAAATTGAGTCCCTTATAAATGCCATTGCATCTGCACAGGTATTTACCCTGTATCCATCTATTTATTCATATCATTACACATATATGTACATAGACCTACATAGCTGTATGAAGGAGCAAAACAAAGATAATAATCATCTGACCTAAAAATGAAAAATTAAAAATACAAAAAACAAGATTTTTCCTTCAGCACATGATCTACCTCTGGCATTAATGGGACGTTCCCTCTAGGGCTATGACAAGCATCCCAAATGACAATGGTACCGTCCAAGCACCAAAGCAATGAATTGGCACCTTGAATATTCTGGCAGTCATTTAATCAAAATTATTAAGGATTAAAGACCCAAAATCCAAAACACTGGAAAATAGGCTAGTCCAAAACTACATGTACCAGCAATTCTCTTTCAAATAAAAGCAGCACTTTAAATCCTTCTTCCTACCCTTCCTATTTGTTTGCAAAGGAGGTAGAAAAAAGCAAGTCTCCCACTTATTGGCATTCATAAATTCACTGGACTTTCCTTTAATTCTAAATCGAGGGAATTTATTCACTTGCTCAGAAATTAATTTCAGATCGTGAGCATTAAAATGCTTCCAAAATATTCATTTTATTCAATGAAGTAACCATTTGATGAGGCTCCTCTTGAACTCACAGACAACATGCTAGGCAATGAAACAAAGATGCCCCAAAATTGAAAATGTCACAGTTCCTGTTTTCAAGGAACTCGTGTCTAAACACTCTATTATAATGCCTAAATATTAATCCATGCTAATTCTGTCACTCAGATAATTCCCCTTTCTAAAAGGGCTATTTTTTGTGTCTAGCTCAAAAATTAAGCCACATTAATTCCTGCTTTAAATTGTTAATTTCCATTAGCAGCAGATCTTGAGATTCCTTTTAGTTATAAACACAAAAATAGAATCATTCTTCTTATTTCTATGCTTTTCATTGACTTTTGAAAATGTGTTACATAATAATCAAAATAGGGGTGAGGGAAAGGTAACAGCTAAACAGTTGTTTTGTTCTTAAGCATAGCTAACTTGAGAAATTAGGTAGTAAAACATGCCATTAGAGGTGGTATAAATAACCATGACAAGGACACTGCCTTAGTCTGCTTTGCATTGCTATAACGTAGTGCAAAAGATGGGTTACACTATAAAGAAAAGAAGTATATAGCTTATAATTTTGGGGGCAAGGAAAAAGGACTGCCTTTTAAAAAGGGCGCAGTTTAGCCATCCCATTTCAGCACAGATTTTGGGAGGATATGCTCAAAACTCAGTAGGTGTTAAGGAAATAATTTCACAAAGCAAATTGGTCCAAAGCTGTGAAACAAGATGTAGTGACGGAGCTGGATGTGGGGGCTATCTCTTAAATGCAATAATTAAGGATTTTGTCCCTGAGGGAGATGTGCCAGATGTTTAAAAAGCATCCAAGCAGAGAGAAGAGCTAGTAAGCTATGGCCCATAATGGCTAGAGAGGAAGGAGAGAGAGAGAGAGAGAGAGGGAGAGAGAGAGAGAGACAGAGACAGAGACAGAGAGACAGAGACAGAGAGAGAGCCCTAGACATTCTAAGCAAGAAAAGATAAGGGATCATTTGTATTGTATAAGGTAAAGAGAAGTAGAAACAAAACAGATGACTGAAGTTAATAAATCAAAGGATGATAGCAGGACAATGTGACTGTGAAGTTGAAGAGAGATTTGGATACCTGTGTATTTGGAATTAGAGCTCACAGAACTGGCTTGGCTTGGTGTGGGGCAGAAAAACAAGGGAGTGGTAGGCTGCCTCCTGCCTTAAGGGCCTGCATGGTGGCTATACTGTGTAGAGAGGAATGAAAAGGAGGCTAATTAGAGCAGGGCAAGCCTGAAGATGGGAGTCTTAAGCAAGAAATGGCTCAGTAACTTCTCCGTGGATATTACCACTGGGGAAATATGAGATCTGTTAATGCACGCTGAGTAACAGAAACAAGAAAGGTCTTCCTGAGATTTTTCTTAGACTTGAATGATAAGGATCAACATATGGGAAAAATAAAGGATATGGGAAGAAGGGATAGGAAGTTTAAAGGTACTGCAACAGAAAACAAAAATATGTCATGCTCCAAAATTAGGCACAACAAGAGTGGTCCAAACATAGGGACTTAACAGAAAATGGTAAAAAAAAAAAAAAAAAAAAAAAAAAAAAAAAAAAAAAAAAAAAAAGAAAAAAGAGAGCCTGGCGTGGTGGCACACGCCTGTAATCCTAGCACTCGGTAGGCTGAGGCAGGAGGATTGGTGCGAGTTCGAGACCAGCCTGGGCTACAAAAGTGAGCTCAGGACCAGCCTCAACTGCATAGCGAGACCCTGTCTCAAAAAGACAAAAAAAACAAAACAAAACAGAAAATGGTGCTGCAAGGGTACACATAGGATGTGTACCTGGAGCAAGTCTTGGTTCCTTTTCCAAGTATCTGGCCAGTATTTTGCATTCCATTAAACTTTTCCACGCAGGAACTGTCTACCAAAGACATTGTTTGTTTGTTCGTTTGTTTGTTTGTTTGTTTGTTTAGTATAAGGTCTACAGGATCTTACTACACAGACTGGGCTCATAGTGAGTCTCCTGTTTTCAGCCTCCCAAGCACTGGAGGCCATTTCAACATGCCCCTGGGATGGGGCCGGCATGGCATGCTGGGGGTGAAACGCCAAGTCCCTCCAAAGATATAGTTTCTAATGTAGTATTTACATTGAAGTATGGTATGTGTCCTCACTTTTTAAAAAATAGAATGTAGGTGGAGACTTATCAATGGATAGCCCATTACCTTTAAAATTTATCGAAGTTAAATCCTAATTTCATTAGTTCTTAAGAGGGATATTGTAGTGAATGAGATAATCAGTTAATGAAAAGGGAATTGACTAGAAGATACGAGATAGGAACAAATCTAGCTCTGGGTAAGTCTGAAAGAAGACAATATATACACATTATCACTTCTGGACTGCATAGGCTTCATATCGCCCTATGTCTTCTTATTACCTTACCTGAGACTTGAAGTCTTACGAAAAAACCTCAGTGGCTTTTGAAAGTCCACTTCCTGGACAAGCAAAGCAGGGACCTCGATTCCTACAAGGCTGTCCACAGTGAGAGGCAGAATCTTCTTTAGAGAGCTATGAGTCCTAGCACAAGCATAAAGACCAACAGATGCTGCACTGTCCACAATAATATCTATCCTAAAAGCCAATGTAATAATGACCTGCCTTCCAATGCTTTCCTTCACGAGGGGCAATATTTTCTTAAGAACCCAACATGCTGCTGATGAAGCGCTAAACATTTCAGGAAGGAGAGTACTTACTTTAAATGTATTAGCCTTCTACTAAAGTGCAAACGTCAGAATCATTTTGATTCCTTGATAACCTTATTTTGTGTTTAGAAAGTTCAGGAAAAGATAAGATCTTCTGTGTGCTCATAGGTCAACAAATTCAATTCCCATGGCACATCCTCCAGCTGATGGTTGAAATTTCTTTCCAATGAAGCCTAGAAAGTAGTAAGTTCACTTTGCATAAAATGATGATGTTGATCCCCATGGGATGGAAGGCCTGGAAGATGACATGTCAGCCTTCAGTTTGTGACCAGATGAATTAATCGGTGCAAAGTCTCTGTAAGTTGTTAAAGAGCACATTTAGAGACTCTCTTTTAAGATGAGGGGGCAGTACATCAAATCCAGAATTATCTTAGCTCATCATTATTAATTGTAGTTTTATGAACTAAGAGTGAAACAATCCATATGAACCAGAAACCAATTTCTCCTATCTCAATGGACAGAAGAAAATTTCAGCTAACTATAAACTTTGAGAAATTTATACCTTTCAACAAAGATTTTCAGTAGGATCATTCATTTTCATGTACATCACAACAGCCATTGATGTGAGACACTTAATCAACATTACTAAAAAGAGCAACCTTATAGTTGAAAGGAAAAAAGCCACTCACATTCTATGCTTCAGGAATAAGGTCATTCTATTTCTTGTACATTCTACCAAGAGATACCTTAGCTTTATATGATTATAGCCCATTTCTTTCAGCTTAGGAACCACACTGAGAGGGAATACACTCTCTAATAAAATGTACCTACATGAGGTGTTCACCAGACCATTAGTTTAAAAACAGGAAAGGAAAGAAATGTGAATAAAGCAAATGAAGACATCATTCTATAGGCATAAATCATGTCAACCATTTTATGCTTAAACCATTATTTAAGCTTGTCGAGAAGTAAATGTGTGGCAAAGACAGAAAGCAAGGGCAACGACAGTAGTTTTACCAGTGTATAACTTCAAGAAATAGTACAGAGGACACAACTCACACAGGCATAATATTAAATAAGACATCAGGTGATACTTCCTCTTGAGCTGCCTTTGCAGGACTCTCAACCAAGAAGCTGTGCTGCAGAGGGGAAGACTTCTAATTTCAAAACCAGGCAACAAAAGAAACTGTACATGTTAACTCCTCTTGGATTTACCAAGATTTTTATTTTTTCTACTTTAAAATTCAATGTGACAGACAGCAAACCAAATTCTTCTAGCAGTACTAAAAGATTATGTAGAACAACTTACGTGAAAATTTCATAAAAATATAAAATTTCTATATATTAAACTCATTGGGAGAAGGAAGAGTATAGCAAATTCTATATTCAGCTCTCAAATTAATAAAAAAAAGAAACAATAACACTCTTCACATGTATCTTCAAACTAATTTCATAGGGCAATATGTGCAAATACAGATTGATGAGCCAAGCCATGCATACTAAAAGAAGCATTTGTTTTATAAAATTTGGTAAACCAGATCAAGTGATGTTTTCATTTCCTGCAAGACACACTTACACAACTAATATACAATGATTCTCATCCTCCCAGAACTTGTAATCCAGTTGGGGGAACAAAATGCCAGCATGTGTCCTGTTTGCCATAGGATTTGGACAAGTACTCGCTCTGCTGCTGTATTTGTAATATAGTAGGATGCTCAAAACCAATTTGGATGGAATTTTTCAGTATCAAATCTCACACATAGCAAACTCAATTCCTTTGATAGATGCAGTTTTTCCTTAAACTGAAACAGAATATGTGTTTATTTTCTTTTAATGGGTTCATCAGAATTGGGCTAAAACAAGTTTGCCAAAGAATCACTTATAAACAGCAGGATTTAGTATAAAATTGTAAGTTGGCCTTTTACATATGTCTCCTAAAGATG
Source organism: Myocastor coypus (assembly GCA_004027025.1). NCBI lineage: Eukaryota > Metazoa > Chordata > Mammalia > Rodentia > Myocastoridae > Myocastor > Myocastor coypus. The sequence goes on from PVJA010008045.1 coordinate 53,916, forward strand.
CTGATAAACTTGAACACCCAAATAATTAATATTTTTTAAGCGAGGAAAAAGTAGAGATAAAATAAAACTACTTAGTACTAGAAAGGAGCCTGCTTTTCCAAAGGAAATACCTAAATAAGACATTTATTTATTAACAAAATTAATATTTATCAATATCATTTATCTAGTAATGAAAAACAATAGGAAATTACAGCAGGAATAGTACTTTGAAAAATAATACAATTTGTAGGCATACAGAATAAACACACTGTAGTGTTCAAATTCAGCATACAAATTCAGCTATCGGGGAGAGAGCTCGGCAGACTCAAGTGCCACCTCAGGCAAGTGCTGAGACTCGGGTTTGATCCCCAGCCCCACATGCTACACCAGCCCTTCCTCTGGGTGCACTGAGCCAGCACTGAGACCAGGTGTGGTAGTGCATGTTTGTAATCCCAGTGCTGGGGAGGCTGAGCTGCACAGTGAGACTCTGTGCCAAATATATATTTTTAAAAATCAGCATATTGCTAAACTTCTAAATTACATAGGCCAACTTTCATATATTGAAAAGCAACTATCTTGACTTAGAATTGAAGGCCAAATGATTAAGTATGTCCTTGGGGTGGTAGTTAATAACTTTAATTTCAACTACTTGATAGCTAAGGCAGATTCCTAGCAACTCTGAAGCAAGCCTAGGCAAATTAGTGCAGCCTTGTCTCAAAAAATAAAAGTAAAATAAATTTTCAGTTTGAGTATGTAGCTCAGAGGCAGATACCTCCCTAGCATTCACAAGGCACTAGGTTCAAGACTGAGTAGAAGCCGGGCGTGGTGGCACACGACTATAATTCCAGTACTTGGGAGGCTGAGGCAGGAGGATCAGTGTGAATTTGAGACTAGCCCAGGCTAAAAAAGTGAGCTCAAGGCCAACCTGAACTGCATACTCCATAGTGAGACCCTGTCTCAAAAAGATAAAAAGAAGAGAAAAAAAGACTCAGAGTAGAAAACAATGGAGCAAAAAATTAAAAAAAAAGAAGTGTGAGTTCTGTGATAGGAGAATATATATTTTACCTCTAGTTTACTTAAGAAAGTGAATTTAGCCTTCAACTCTCTTAGATAAATCAGAAAAAAAAAAAAACTGTCTCAGGATTTTAAGAGACAAAATTGTATTTCTAATTAGGAGTCAAATTTAATTTTAAAAAAGTAATCAACAGGGAAGAATTACATGGTCAAGAAATAAAATGTAAGACTATATTGCTAGAGCAAAATAGTTCGTTCCATCCTTCATTTTGGCCTTCCAAAATGCACTTATTGAATACCCTCTATGTGCGAGAAAATGTGGCCGTTTCTAAGAAAAACTCAAGTATAAGAAACATGAAGAGTCCCAACGATCAGTGTAAATATGTTGCTTCCTGGGGAGGCTGTGGGTAAGTAAAGTTCAAATTGTAGATAGATTTGAATAAAAGAAAAGGACTATGTGAACATTGTTCATTACCAAGGGAATATTTGCTTCTATGTTGAGGACATTAGATAGCCCCAGGGCATAGCAGATGCTCACAAATATAATTACAGGGAAGAATAAGACAATAAAATTAAAAGAGGATATAGGATTTAAAGTAGGAAAAACAAAACACCTTTCAAATTCCAAAACACTGAGAATTCAGCTGGGATATAGGTGAGGTCATGAGTGAGTTTAAGTAGCCAGTAATGCTTTAATCTGGTGGATTATGGGGTTTTAAAGTGTGGACATGCTGAATTCTATAATATATTCTGTTCAGAGATCAGTGTTGATTTGTGATGGGATAAAACAAATGCAGAAGAATATGAAGCAGAACTTGGTATATCATGAAAGGCCTGCAGGACTAAGCTGAAGCAAATGAACAAATGCTACAATACAAAGTGAGGATGGCGCACACACCTGGGGCTGAGATCAGGAGTGTAGGACTTAGGGAAAACAAATCAGCTCTGTGCTTTAGAAAATACTTGTTATTTGATGATCTTTATGAAGATGGATTGCAGGAGACTGGAAAATATGACTACTGAGAAGCAAGTTCCTTCTCCACAGGAGAAGGAAAGACTTCTAAATGAGATATAAGTTTACAGGACAATGGAAACAGAAGCTACCCACTAAGAGATTACTTAGCAAAGGTCTTGGCCATGGCTTATGTGTTAAGGAATAAGATAGCCAGGACTCATTAGAGGTTATAGAAACCTCTGTATATGAGTGGAATTTTCAACATGTTTGTATGATTGAACATAAATTATCTTTTTTCCTCTTTTTCTTGTTTTATTTTAAAGAGATTAGAAAAATAATGTCATTAAAAATTATATACAAGTTTATAAAACAAGATAATAGTTATTCAACAGTGGCTATTATATTGCACATTCTTGTCTTCAATGTAGTTTCTCAGATTCCCAGACATAAACATATACAATTGGTCACAGTATTAACTGCTACCTCAAGAAAAAAGGAATAAGTAGTACAAGCATCTTAGCTATCTTGGGTATATATATATATATACCTGACTTCCCCCTTTCTTTTTTCCTGTCTTTTCTCCTTTCCCTCATTCCAATTGTTTATTTTTTATGTTTAACATCTTTCCTTTCACTGTATCTGTTGTGCTTTTCAAGTTTTATTTACTCTTTCATTCTTACACTAGGGAGGCAATATGATGCTTCCACATGTGGGTCTGATTTATTTCACTTTTGAGTATTTAGCCTCTTGTATCCATTTATGGGTAAATGGATACAAATGGATAGATTATTTATTTATTTTAGAGAAATTGGAAAACACAAATGACAAATGGTACATATCACACATTCATTTGTAATTTAAATAAAAATATGGTTTGCAAAAATTTAACACATGTTTTCATGAGTCTTTAATGTGAACACCTTTCTGGGTTGACAAACATAAGTGGACTGCTTTATTTCAATGGCTGTATATACAATATTCCATGATACAACAAAATATACATAACCAGGTATTAAGTTTTGAAGATTCAAGATGTTTTGGAAATTTTATTTAAATCCAAACTTGATAATATATTTTGAAATTCCCTTATAAGCTAACAGAACAAAAGTACTGTGTGAGCACTTCACATCTTATGAAAACTTTTTTAAAAGGTTTATTAGTAAATTTTCTAGGAATTAGTATTTATAATCATTGTAGGGAATTGATACATGTACTTGCTACATCTCAAGCTTTGCTCTTTCTCACCTTACCACTGTGTCTTCACTAGCATGGGTCTGATTTATTTGTAAGTCCCTAATGAATGAATTGTCCTCTCACCTTTGAATTTCCAGTGGATGTTTGTAATCGTCTGCCCATCGATTTTAGTTGCACAAAAGCTACATAGAGAAAGTCTGGTCATAACTTTTCTACAACTGAGAAAAGTAAGTGAGAGGGGCATTTTAAATAATGTGCTTCAAAGTCACATAGACAACAGGGAACAGGATTACGTCCCAAGTCAGGCAGGCTGATATTTGTTTGCTTGCTTGTTTGTTTATGTACAGTTTAGGGAAGGGTCTACATGGTGTTCAGGGCCTCACTACTGGATTGGACTCATAGTGATCTGCTTTTTTACAGCCTCCCAAAAGCTGGGATTACAGGCGCCTGCCACCATGCCCAGTCTCAATTGCTGCCTCAGCACACCCTGGTGATCGGGACACATGGCAGGCCCAGGGATTGAACCCCCAGCCCCTGCACCTGATAGCAAGCACTTTAATCTGCTGAGCTATTTGGCTGGCCTTATGTGTGCTGATCTTAAATCCATTGTTTTCTGTCCTAGCATATGCTGTGAAAAGAACCCTAAGATATATATATTTTTTGTTAAAAAATAGCCCCTTATTTATATTCACTTCAACAACTAGAAGTAAAGGAGACTAGAAAAATTAGAGAAATCACTAAGGGTGGTATAGCTATAAACTAATCGTTCATGTAGTTGGATTCTCTCAACATGTACTGTGAACACAGATACAGTAATTTGAATGGAAAAGACAATTTAGTTATCAAATTAGGAAAAGATTCAGTAGCTGACTTATCTGTAGGTTGTAGTGGTTAAAAAGAATAAATTATAGCTAATATAGTATTGCTCCAGTCATATTGAAGATAAAAGTTGGAGGTTGAATGCCATACTATCTAGTCATTGAAGACATAAATGAATTATGTAGGTTAATCATTTTAATCTTGATATTGATTAAACTAAAGCCTGGGAGGGGAAATCTCACCTTGTTTTCCTATCTTTGTGAAATAAATACTTGAAAATAAAACATATCAAATACTGGGGGAAAATAATTTCAGTGACAGACTCAACTCTGATAAGATTAAGAGCAATAGGGGCCAGGGATACAACTCCACAGCACAGCCCCTGCCTGGCAAGCAGAAGGTCTTGAGTTCTATTCCTGGTATCAACAGAAGAAAAAAAAAGAAAAGAAAGAAAGAAACAAACAAACAAAGAAAGACAGAAAGAAAGAGAAATCTATTTTTGCATGGATCACCACTATGTAAACCTAAGATTCTTTGGATGCCAAAGTCAACTTTAATTTTAAAGACTCTTATCTGATACAAGATGTCTCCAGTAATAAAATTTCTATTATAGAACTTCCGACCTTCTAGCATTCAGCAAGTAGCAATCACCATCATCCTTAAAAATAACCCTGACTTTCCTTGGAAATTTTGAACATATTAAAATGTGTCCTTCTGAATTCTTAAAGAGTACAGATTAATAATAATAAAATAGGCACTGCTCTGCAAAACTTGAAACCAGAATCAAACATACCACCTTTCTGATAGTCACCAGGGATCAGTCTTAATGACATTTTCCGTTGCTGGAAAAAAATCTTTACCTGCACACCTAGGAGGGGAGAGGATAATTGACTCATAGCTTCATAGGTTTTAATCCATGGTCATCTGGCTCTGGCAGAGACAGTGTGATAGAGGTCATAGCAGGAGAAATCTGCTCCACTCGGACAATCCAGGAAGTGGAAAGCAGAAGAACACAAAGAGATAGAATGAAACACCAGATGTCATCCCTAAGGTGGGGCACCTCTGTGGCCACCAAGATTCACCCAGAAGCGTGATTCACTAATCTGCAAGGAGCCTCTCAAGCCCATCAAGTTGACAGTCAAGGTTAACCATCACGGTGAGCACTGCTTCTGCTGGACTTTTCACTTGTTTTCTTCCTTCCTTCTTTCCTTCCCTCACCCTTCCTTCCTTCCTTCCTTCCTTCCTTCCTTCCTTCCTCCCTTTCTTCCTTCCTTCCTTCCTTCCTTCCTTCCTTCCTTCCCTCCCTCCATCCCCCCTCTTTGTTTTCATTTCTTTTCTTTTTCTCTTTTAAAAGGAAAGATTTATTTATCTCACACTTTGTGCAGGTTTCAGGCCACACTTGCCTGACTCCAATGAGCACATGGCAGAGGGCAACGGTTCAGGGCAATGAAAGACATCAAAAGCAGCAAGAGCAAAAGGGAGGAGCAGCCTCTAATATACTTTTCATTGCTGAATTAAATTTAAATATGCTTTGACGGCCAAAAACCTTGGAGTTCATAATATTTTTTAATCAAAACTATATATAAAGTAGCCAAGTAAGACTAGAAAATACTTGATTTCTTAGTGTATAGTCCATAACAAAATAACAAATACCAAAGATTTATTTTTAACTCATTATACATAAAGAAGAAAGCAAAATCAAATATTTTATACCTTTTACTGTTGAATTTAATACAATTCAAAGAATCCTGATTATACAAATACAGGCATTTCTTATATGCAAGGCACCTGACACATGAAATCAAAAGTACCACTGAGGTTATATGATTTTTTCATTAGTAACAAGAGAAACTAGATTTAAAACTTGATAAGGAGCCTGGTGTGGTAGCACATGCCTATAAACTCTGCAGTCAGGAGGCTAAGATAGAAGGACCACCATGAGTTCAAGGCCAGCCTGGACTACAAAGTGAAACCTTGTCTCAAACAAAAACAACAATTTGATGGGGGATAGAGACAAACAAAAGCTCTGGGGTGACCCAAATAGCTACTCTAAATTTCCACAGACATTCTGCCTTTTTGTTGTCCCAGTCAAGCACCTAACAATGTTTTTGTGAACTTTCCCTGCCTATATAGGCAAAGAAAAAGGCTCCTTCATTTTACATTTATTTTTGTAAAGACTTATTTGACCAACTACACAGAACAGTGCAAAATGAGTTGTATAATTATGAGGACTGTCCACCATCAAAGTTGATAGTTCTAGTATTGTGCCTAAATATAATTAACTGAGTCTCGAATTGTTCACACTTGTATCTTAAAAGTAAGTACAGTTCAAAGAAAAGTAGGTTCCTACCATTTCAGAAGAAACTTTGGAGGGAATAATATATTTCCTAATTCATCTATCAATGCTCATTAGTTAAACCTCTGTACCCTGAGGAGCACTGGACCATATATGGGTAAGAGAAGTGAGAGGGAGGCAGGTCTCAAGGGATTTATTAGCCATGTGAAAGAAGTTTACTCTGAGGGCAATGGGAAATCACTAAGTGGCATTAAGCACAGACAGACCATTACATTATTGTATTTGCCTTTTAAAATGACCACTCTGCCTACACTGAGGACTGCAGAAGAGAAACTGTAGATTGGTGGAAAGGAAGAGAGAGGGCCTGTGATAGCCCAAGAGGAGCTAGAACAATGGCAGTGTGAATTAGGAGAAGAGAAACTCTGAGAACTGGAAATTAAAATTGTAAGAACTTCCTGGCAAATTGGTGGCAGTGATAAGGGAGAAAAAGAAATCGCGGTGTCCCAGTTGCTAGGTAAATGGCTGTGCTTGTTATCCAGCTGAAAGTGGTGGAAGAGAAGTAGAGTACCTTTTAATTGATATGACTCCAAACATCAACTGACTTTTAAAATAGCCATATTTTCTAAAGCATTTTAGCCAATATTAAGGTGTTAGAAATGAAAACTTCTAAAACTTGTGGCTCAGTGCTCTTGAACTCAGGTCATTGAAGTGTAAGTGGCTTTGGAAGTGGTGCTTAATAGCAAGGAAATATGCTTTGAACCTGTTTTAGTCACTTATAGGGAGACAATTCGCTAAAGATGTGGAAAACCCAATTTTACCACCTTTTATATTTTAAACAATTCATTTTGAAGGCATAAATGAAAAGAAAATATATGGCTAATAATTTTTATTAAAAACATTCATTTTCTATTTGCCTTATTAGGAAGAAAAGATTCTGGTAAGTACAGCTTTCACCCTCTCCTTACCAGTAAAAATGTTGCCAGTTAGAATTAGTTATGTAAAGTAAAACTCTAAGAATTCTACTGAAGTCCTCAGTAAGTTGATATACACTTTGTGCATAGTCTTTATTATATATAATGCAACAGTGAGATCTGTAACTCAGAGCTGTTTCTGTGATTACTTAGGTTGAGCTGTGTTATTGCCATGAAAATTATGCAAAGAATGGTTGGGCATTAGCAACAAGCAGAAAATGAACAAAACTATATATACATTGAAACCAAAATATAACATCTTTGTCTAGCATATTCAAAATAATCCACAGATATCATAAATCAAAAAATATGGACTGTAATATAGATCCATTGTAATATTTATGTCATTGGGAATGATGAGGTCCATTAGCTGAGTCTAGAATTGCTCACACTTGTATTTGAAATCTGGATCTACTACTGGTTAGATATTGATCTCAGTCATAGCAGTTAATATCACTGAACCTCAGCTCCCCCTCCCCACACACACACATACCTTTGCTGCTGGGAATTGAACTTGGGCCCTTATACTTACCAGGCAGGTGCTGTACCACTGAGCTACATCCCTGGCCCCCAAGCCTCAGGTTTAAAAGCCATAAATCCAAAATAATAATGGCTACAGCAGCAGACACTGTAGCTACCTTTCCAAATATCTCTTGTTGTTTTTAAGGTATTCCAACTGTGTTTACCGTTCTGCTGACCTTAGCACTCAAGAAGCCAGCTCCATGTCAGTCTCAGGAAGAGGGTACATTCTGATGAATCCAGCCTAATTACAGTGATGCCACTGCTCCTATTGATGATGGTCTTAGCTGATAGTTTACCAAATATCTTGGGACAATGAGACATGAAGTACAAACTTCTGGAGGCTTCTCATAAAGATGTTGGGTTGTGGTAGGTTTGTTTGAGGAAAGGAAGCTTCTTAGTTGTATTATGTTTTTTACTTCTAAGTTCAAGAGAAATTAGTCTCCTCTTTTAGACGCTTGCAAGTCTTTCTTTACACAGTGATTTAAGCTAGGAAAACCATAGTATAAGAAAAGTCAGATTGAGCAGTCACACAACTAACCTAAAATGCCTTTTTCATAAAAGGAAAACTAGTTTAATTTAACACTCAATTCAGTTCAGGGGATTCAATTATGCATGGCTTACCCCAAGACAAAATCATCATGGTAGGAGGTCAAAGAGCAAAGCTACTTAGCTCGTAGTGTTCTAGGCACATGGCCAGGGAACACCACCCAAAGAAAGAGAACAGGATGCCAGATATACTCACCAAGGTCAGACTCCCTGCCCTATTCAGTCACACCCAAAAGTGTGCTCCCTGGGTGGCTCTTCACACAAGCCTCACTGTCATATTCCACCCTTTGTCAGCTTAAGACTCAAAATCAATTTCTTAAGCCTTATGTAATTCCCAAATTAATGGATGGTTGTGATTCCATCTAACATAATGTATAATTATCTTGTGCACAACTGGAAACACAAAATCCCTTCCTTAAAATTTGAAGAGTTCTGACATTTTTCAAAAGTCAAAATCCCTTCTATAATTGCCAGTTCTGCTGATAATCCACTACTGTTATGGACTATTGGATGATATTGCGTTATTTTGCTGAATTCAAATACCTACAATATTTGAACTGGCATCAAGTATGAAAAGGTCCTTTAAAGACTTCTCCAAATACAGCTTCTCTAACACCAATGGAGCACAATAAAATGAAAACCAAAATAAAATATAAAGGGAGATATAAATAACAGACTATTTTTAGTATGTATATATATATATATATATATATATATATATATATATATATATACAAATAGGATAGATATACACCTACATTCTCTTACTTCAATGAGAGGAAAGGTTTGTACATAAAATTACTTAGGCAAGAAATGTCTGCATTTTGTCCTCTGGATAACTAGTATGAAGACAACTATACGCAATGTATTAATTATTGTAACTGTCCTACTCACCTGTTTTGAAACTATTCCATTGCTATTTTCTCTCATTAAAATGAATAAAAAAAATTTTTAAAAACTCTTACACTCTGAAACCCAGGCAAAATTCATATATATATATATATATATATATATATATATATATATATATGAATTACATGGTAAAATGGCACAGAGTAAACATTCTCATTACAAAAGTGAAGTGTAGGGAGATATGAAAGAAATGAGAACAAAACAAAATTGAAACCCCGCAGAACAAAAGCCTATAGTGCCGTGTTCAGAATCCGGGATATGTGTGGGAGAGATATGAGTTCCAGAGGCTTGGGAAACCCCAGGGCTTATGACCCTGCTCATTGCTATCCACATGGCTTCTTGCGTGGGATGTCTTGACCCACAGCCCACAGATTTCCATGGCAGACGTTCACATGCCTGGTATCTCCAAATGCCTAGAGTTTCCACTTCTCCTTTGGTTTCATTCCACCAGCTTCACACACTGCTGTCTCAGTTGCTTACTATCTGATTTCCCAGTCTGCCTGTTCAATCTGGGTGAAAGCCTTACTGGAAGGACAACACTTGCATTCTGCGTGCTGACAAAATCAGTATCTCATGTATGGTGGCAAGGTTTATTGTCAACAGAAGGAGTAGCCAGATCCTCCTAAACCATAGCTGTAGTGGCATAGAGTACATGGGTGACTGAGCAAAATGAAATGAATCCTGGAGACTGAATTCCCCAACAGGCCCTTTTTGAGGAGAGGAATTAGAAGTTCTTTACACAAATGAAAGGTTCACACTTTTGCACTCTTGAGTATACAATGAGTGTGGTCTTATTGATTTCTCAAATACTCTTAAGGCATTTTTCTGATGGTTTGTAAAAAGTACCTGGTTTCTTTGTAATGAAACTAATCTTTTCAACATACATATCAACATTATAGATGGTTCTATTTGAGGTGAAATTGTAGGTTTTTAATTATTTTCTATGCTGTCTTTTATCCCTGATTTTAACTATAAGTCTAGTTCAAGCAGCCAGTTATGCTATACCTGAGCTTAAATGTTGGACTTTCTTGATATTTCATGCACCAGATTAATTAATCCACTGCCCTTATTCTGTCTTGCACAAAGTCTCCAGATGTGGGCAAAACGTAGACAAATTTTTTGAAGAAGTATAATATACATGGCCTGTAGTCCAATTACCAGTAAAATCTGAAACCTTTCAAGCCTGGTCCTTACTCTTCATTTTTCTATCAGTGTATTGGCCTTCTGAGCTATGACTAAAATCACTTATCAAGTTCTGTTCACAGCAGTCTTGAACTTCTCTAGCCTAAATATCCTAATCTTTCCAACAACTCCCACAAACTACCTCCAAAGGCTTCTAGTCCATGGCTAGCTACAGTCACACTAATAACCCTACTTCTCCAGTATCAAATTTTCTGTACTAGTCAGCTTTCCTGTTGCTAGGCCACAATACCCGACTCCCACAACTTACTTAAATACAGAGGAGTATTTAAGTAATTTATCTCATGATTTCAGAGGATTCAGTCTGTGCTCCAAAGTACAAAAATCATGGCAGAACTAAGCTGGTCAGTCCATGGTAGCCAGCAAGTTGAGCAAAGAATAAGTATGAGAAGAGGGGAGGGATCACATATACTAAGCTCGTGCTTCTGTCACTGATTCAGATATTCTCAAATGTGCTCTACACTTGCCAAAGGTTTTCTCAAAGCCAATCAAGTTGGCATGATCGAGTTTAATTGTCGCCAGCAGTATCTATCAGGAGTTTAATGGTTATAAATACCACCAAAAGAAAGTGAATAGAACCTACATACATTCATATCTTGAATTACAAGGTATGTTCATGAGCTATGTGAGACATTTAATTATCAAAATTGAATGTATTTTATAGAATACAATATTAGAAAATCAATGCTATTAATATAGTCTTTATTCTAAAGAAAAATATAAGTTCCTATAAACTTAGTTCTACTGCTAGAACAAGTATGCTTTTGAACAACCAAGATTTTAAAACACTTTAAAAGAGAAAGATGGGAAAACTGAACAGTTGGCAAGACTTTGTAAAACCAAGCTGTACCCTTAATACTAATTGATAAATATTAAAAATTCATTCCACTATTGCCCAAAGTGCATCCTTGATCTCCTAAGCATATTCGTGAGAGACTGCTTGCATTTATTTATGCCTGCTCCTTTTTATCAAATAATTGCCCATTTTTATTGTTCCAAGAGTCTCTTTAGGCCTCAAGAGATATCACTAAAAAAATGATAAAATACAAAGTGGTACAGTTAATTTAACCATTATGACTATGACCAGTGCAAAGGAAGACCTCTTTATTTTCTTTCCAATAAGTTTCAGGTACTCAATATTTTTTCCTTAAAACTGTTTTGATGAACATTAATGCAATTTTTATAAATCCTGATACTTCCAGTGAAATACCATGCTGTACTAGAAAGAAAAAATCCTAAGGAAAGGAAGAGGTCTGTTTTAAAAAGAACAAAACATAAGGTCTGATTTTGTGACAAACACTATCTTATGTCACTGCATTTGCTAACTAAAGAAAACACATGCATACATATATTTTACAATGTGTAAAGTTTAAAATTTCACTGAGACTCAGGCAACATCACAACATAATGTTAGTAATATCTATGACTTTATTACCAACAAATATCAAACAGATTTCCATGTCAATTTCATATAATTTATTATTGATATTACATAACATCATTCTTTCTAGCCCAATATTAGTTACTCACCATTTAGCTCTTATTATATAATGTATTGGTAGCTATGCATATACAAATATTATCACTTAAAACGTTTTGATAACTGTTTGCAATTGTTTTAGTTTGTAATACTATGCATTTTATTATATACTTCCAAGAATTGTTCTGAAGGGGCCCAAGGACTTCATTCAATTTCCAAATTTT
>PVJA010008046.1:0-66016 GCA_004027025.1 Myocastor coypus
TGGTCTCGAACTCGCATCAATCCTCCTGCCTCAGCCTCCCGAGTGCTGGGATTACAGGCGTGAGCCACCACGCCCAGCTTGCTTCAGTATTTCTAATCACTTGCTATTTTGGAAAATGTTCTCTTGGAATTTATCTTATTACCTGAGGACCTAGAAATGTGGAGCATTTCCTTTCTTCAAGGGGGCCCGAAAGGCCAGTATTTCCAGTTTTCTTCCCTGAGGAAGAGATCTGGGAGGTCTCCTCCTGTTTTCCTTTCCACGTGGGCGAGGGCTCAGCCCAGAGGTGGTCCATCCAAGCATTCCTCTCTGTAAACCCAATCCCAAGCGCAAGCCTTGATGTACTGGCTGCTCTGGCCAGGCAAATTCCCCACATTCCACAAGTGCTCTTGAGGGGAAAATCTAACTCCTGGGAGAGTGGAATTCTGGATGTGTCTGTGAGCTCTCTTGAATGCCAGTGCATCTCACAAAGGCAGATCCCTGGCCAGTATTTTAAAACAGTGGTGGAGCCCATTTCCAGATGTGTAGAAGGGCAGCCCAGAATGGTGCTGCCAAGAGAACCTGCGCCCTCTGCTGTCCACCTAGGAAGCACTGCCAAGGTAGCCAAGAACCCAGGGGACCTGCAAAGCCCAGGCATGGGTGAGAATCCACAGCCGGCGGGCTGAGGTAGGCAGAGCTGCAGGTTCTTGCCCTCTCCACCACATACCTGCATGGTGCTGTATTCCACTGGCTCCCTTGATGTTCTGTAGCTGTGGCTGAGCCAGAAATCACAAGGATTTACAGTCAACCTAAGCATCCTGCAACATGTGCATGGGCCCCATCATCTCTGCCTATGAACCTGAACCACAAGCCTAGACGAGACAATGGGGGCAGAATGCCCAGGAGGAGGCTTCCTGGCTGGCTCCAAAGCTTTCAGCCAAGTGGAAGCTCAGCAGTCCCACTCAGGCGTGCTGGCATCTCCAAGGGGTTCAGAGCTGGCACTGCTCAGACGCTAGCTCAGCCTACAAGCCTAGGCCCAGCCCCCACTCCATTGCTTGCCAAGGGCAGCTCAGCAGTGGCCTACAGTGCACTTGCTGCTGCAGGAGCCATGAAGTTGTGTGTGTGTGTGTGTGTGTGTGTGTGTGTGTGTGTGTGTGTGCATGTGCACACACTGGTGAAAGGCCATGTCAGGGAGAAGGCTGGTGAATCAAACTTCTTGGACAACCTTTCAGTTTTGAAAAAAAAAAAAAGAAAGAAAGAAGACATAAGACAATCAGTTTTTGTTTCAGGGAAGGTATTTATTTATTTATTTATTTTTAGTAAACCGATCTCCTCTCTGTGGGGAAAAGAGAAAACCCAATCCACCAAACAGCCCGTTAACGATACAATGCCCTTCTCTCTCTGGGACCAATTTCCAGACTGAACAGCAGTCCTGACAAGGTCAACAAGCTGGAGCCGTGAGCGGAAGATCTTTATCTAGGTGGGAAATAGGAAAATCATTTGACTGATAAAAGGAAATACAATAAATAGCATCTAAATTCCTGACTGCATTCCCCCGAGCCCCTCCTCTGCTGGAGAAAGTGCCCGTGCAGGAATCTGTGTGCTGCTCTAGCATGTTTAAAAATAGCACTGCACACAGCCCTTTCTTACCTTCCAGAAAGACTTCATTACCAGAGCCTCAGCCACCAGCCTGCAGAGCTGCTGCTGGCGCTTTCTTCCCCCGGCACTGGGTTTTTCTTTTTTGGAAGCAGGAAGGCAGTGTGTGTGATGCATTTTACTCATGGGCCAGCTCTTGCTCAGCTAGTTGCAATCGGAGCACGTCTGGAGTGCATGGCAAAAGTCCATTGTATTTAATGGGGTGTTAACGCTGTTTATTATCTGGGACTCTAGCAACTTGAGCCTGAAGTGATGTGGCCCCTCTTTCCCACCTCAGAGGACTAAGGTCCCCAGACCCCTCTACCTGGGCCAGCAGCACTCCTTCAGCTCCAGCAGCCCTCAAAGGCCTATGTGTGACAGGGATGGGAATCCTGGGGCACATCGCCTGCTTCCTGCCACCTGTCTTCATTTGTGTGGCCTGCGCTGTCTCTTCATCTCCAGCAGATATACTTTTCTCACCTGCTAAGTGCTTTTAATTTGCCTTTGGTCCCTGGGAAGGCTGTTGATACACAAGCACCACAGTGAAGAAACGTCCCTCCAGATCCTACAAGAACATTTGTCCTCTGTGTCACCTCAAAATTCCCTATCGCCCCTCAACCTCCCGTTCTCCATGGAACCTGGGGACTTGGGATTGGACTGTAAATTTCACTCCCTGTGCTGGTTGGCATTCTACCAAAGAGAGTGTGTTTTCAGCTTTACTTAGTTGCAGACCTGACCCTCCACAGTGCTGAATACATAAACGACTAGACAATCCCTTTGAGCCCTAAATGTGAATCTCAATCAAAAGAAATAAAGCATTACTGTTCCAGTAAATTATGGCTTCCATTATTCCCACCTGACTGAAAAACTTAACTCACAGACCTTCGCAGGTCCATTCAGAACACACACCCACTCAAGCACGCCCTAGGCTGCTCTTCCTCAGAGCCAGCTTTGCCTCCTGCTGTCCACAGCCCAAATCTGTGCCCTGCCCCTCCCTCTCTGGAGTTCTTGATCTCTATTTCCAGCTCCCTTGGGCCTTCCACATCTGGTATCCTGCAGAATTCTTAACTCAATTTGCCCAAAATTAAATACATATTCTCCCAAATGCACATCTCTGATACCTTCGGCTCAGCTAAGAGCTCCATGGCCCACCTGTTATGGCTTGTGTCTAGAGGTCCCCCTGCCAAAGCCTCATGTGATCAGAGATGGCTGGATCTAGACTGTGTGATGCTGGGATTGATTCATGGTGCAGTGCTAGGATCAAGGGCACTAGGATAAAGAGTGTGAGCGCTGCCTTCCCTTACCTGTGGGTAGCCTGGATAAGGTATAAGGAACCAAAAGAGCTGTGGTGATCCCTTATTTTCTTGTTTTTGCTGCTCTCTATGCCACATGAACTGTTTGTCCTCTGCCATGCCTCTCTGCCATTGCCTTGGAGCCAGCCAATGATGGACTAAAACCTCACAATGCTTTTCCTGACCCTCAGACACAGACTCTGTGGCCACAGCATCCCTTTTGCCAACACTTGTTACCAGTGCCTGTCTTATGCTGTGCCTATTGGAGTATGGCAGCTCTTCCTATCTTTGGGTCCTCAGGGCCTGACATTGGGTTTGGACACAGTGGGCATTCAGTAGAAGCTTGCTGAGTTTATTTCTATCCCTCAGCCTTCCCTCTGACTCATGTGTCATTTCAACTGCCTTGCACAGTCTAGGAATTCTCTGAAGAGTGGCTGATGTCACCTCTGTTCTCTCTAACTCCCACGCATGCTTCCCCATGGCAGCTGCTCTTGGCTAAGTCACCAGAGTCCTCCATATTACCACATTCCCAAACCCTCTCTTCCTCTTCTTCCTCCCAGGACACAGCCTCATGGGGCTCTGTCACCTCCCCCTTTCCAAAGCAGCTCTGTCCTCCTAGCCCGAGAGATCCAAGCCTGATGAGCCCCCCTGGCTTTGGCACTTTCTTGCTCTTCCATTTGATCCTGGGAATGGTGCACTTCAGATGGCTGTTCTTCACTCCTCTCTCCTGAATTTATTCCTGCCACTTAAAAGCCATCACGATCCTCAGCTCTCATCTCTAGACTCAAATATGTGTAATGGCTGACTTGAAGATGAATCTTCATTGTCTCAGACTCAAAAGCCTAACCACTGCCTGACAAATTTACCTGCAGCTTCTCCTCCCCCAGTCTTCCCCTTTCAGTAAAAGGACACAACCAGAGCCATGCATGGTGGCACACACCTGTAATCTCAGCACTTGGGAGGCTGAGGCAGGAGGATCCTGGCAAATTCAAGGCTAGCCTGAACTACACAGTGAGATCCTGTCTCAAAAACAAAAAGTCAACCAAACAAAAAGGTGCAACCATGATGGAATCTTTCCGGGGATCTTGAGAGCCGCTCATGGAGAGGGAATGTCTTAGAATAGGGATGGAATGTGGGGATAGCTAAATCTCATGCATTCAAACATCTGACTTTGGTTTGGAAAAAACACCAGATTTGCTGCTGCTGTTGTTGCACTGGTTGGAGCCCAGGCTTTGCAAATCCTAGGCAAGCACTTACCACCAAGCTAAAGGACCAGATTCTTGATGCTGGCATTCAATGCCCAGTAGGATATGATCCCAGATCAGAAATGAGCAGACTGTGATCCTTGAGCCCACCACATTCTTACACAGCCCATAAGCACAGACTGGTTCTTATGTTTTTAAATGATTGAAAAAAATCCAAAGAATATTTTGTGACACATTCACCTGATATGAAATTCAATTTTCAGTGTCAGTAAATAGAGTAAAGTGGGACATGGCCACACTGTTTACTTCTTATCCATCCACAGCATGGGCCATAAGCTGGAAGAGAAAACTTAGGACCTACAGATCTAACAGTGTTGATTCTCTGGCTTTCTATAGAAAAGTGCTGCACTGCTCTGAGCCAGCTACCCAGCACAGTCTCTCACCCACCCTGAGAAATTCTACTTGGCACACAGCATCTCTGTTCCTCTCTGAGCTCTACCAGCTCCACGCTCATCGTCCAGCATCTTCTAGAATCTCCCATTCCTGCTCCATCCACCACTTCTCATCCTTCCCTCCACCCCTTGGGTAAGACCTACAGTCAGGGGGCTTCCTTCTAGGTCCTTAGGCTGATTGCTAGCTTTGCCAGTACCTATGTCACATGTCATTGCCAGATTGGGAGCAACACAGAGACAGGGATGCTGTCCTGTGTCCCATTCTTAGGATGTATCACCTTGTATCCCTGGGTTCAGCACATCCTACACACTTAGAAAGTAGGTGACATTCCCTAGTCAAGTCCAAGAAAGCACAGTCCCTTTGCAGTATTAACCTAAGTATCCTATTTGAAAGATGCAGCTTGTCCAGGCTTCCTCTACTTTATCCCTGGGACGCGCCATAGACTGGTGACTTGCAGGACAGCTTTGTGCACCTGCCTGAGCTTAGAGAGTAGCGAGGTGGAACAAGCCCAGCTCCAAACCGAACTCCATCACTCACATCAGTGTGCTATTTCACCTGTCCTCAGTATCGTTTTCTACAAAGCAGTGTGGAATTTGGACGTCTGCTTGAGCAGTGGATTTCCTAAAATCCTTTCCAGCTCTGGAAACAGACGATTGCATTTTTCCTGTGACTCTTTGGGAAGGCAACTATTGGAAATTCTGCCCACCTAGCCAGCCCTCCCTAAGCAGTCATAGGTGCTTTCCACCCACTCCTCCTGGACAGAAAATTTCGTCTCTATGGCAGACAGGAAAAGCAGATCCAAAGAGAAGAAATGATTCTCCCGGATAGGAACAGTTCTTCACAGTGCTTCAAGCAACCTCACACCATGGCCCCAGAATCAGGATGTAAGCTTTGAGGAGGACCCACCTGGCAATGCTGGTGAAACTAACATCTGGAGTGAACTCATAACTCTGCATTTCTTTCTTTCTTTGGAACTGGGGATCGAACTCAGGACCTTGCACTTGCCAGGCAGGCACTTGTGCCCTTGAGCTATCTCCTCAGCCCTATAACTCTGCATTTGTGACAAGCATCCACATGATATGGGTGCTGCTGCTGACTTCTGGATTCCATGGCGATGGCCTGGTAGTGAGTCTTCCGCCGGCACAGCTGTGCATGGCAGCCCCACCAGGCACATCGTTCAAAAGCAGAACAGCAGCCTAACAATTTGGGTCTTTGGACTCAGAGTCCAGTGCCCTCATGGTCAAGCCAGGACTTTGAGGAGGACACCTCCTCACTGGGATCTGTATCCCTGGAGACCTGGAGGGGGTTGGTAAGGACAGATTTGCTAATTAGGACTAATTCACTAATTTAGTTCCACCCTGCTGGCCATGGGCCCTTTGGTGTGGGCATGAAGGCCTTCTGGGTAGGATGGGAGCCAAGGGACTGCACACTGAGCCTGGCAGTGACTGGGGGACTAGGAGGAGGAGGACAGGCAGCAGGCCCACAGACAGGCCAGCTGTCTTCCTCGCAGGTGCTGAGTGGGACAGTGCTCACAAGAAAAGCTCATGAACTGCAGCCCGGGAGGCCCAGTTCCCACTCCTTCCAGCCACAGCTGGGCTGGCTAAGAGCCTGCTTTTGTCTGCTTGGAACAGCCTGGCATTTTGTGAAGAGCGTGGGTGACTTTGGCCTCTCCAGGGTAGTTGCCCGAAGGTGCAGGTGCTCCCCACAGAACTGGAGTCTGCCTCAGGGATCAACCCAACCTCATACACTGTGGATGCTCTGTGTACTGCTGTGGACCAGTGGGGATGCCAGGTCCTTCTGGGCCTGCAGGAGGTGCAGGAGTGGTGGTGGTGGTGGGGGGTATTCAGGAAGCATGGGTTGGGGGGTGCTGGAGCCTGACAGCTGAACTTCACAAAGAAGACAGGAGTGAGTGGCAGACTGGCAGGTGTGCACCATGGCATAAGGACTGGCTCAGCAGCCTCTGCTGCAGACAGGCTCTGCATTCTCTGGGTCTCTGTTGGAGACCATGGAGCATCGAGACCAGGCATCCCTGCTGAGTGACTAGGTTTAAACTGTCCTCAGGGCTGGCACAGTGTATGTGAGTTGACTCCTGAAGCTGGTGTGCTGTATACAGACCAACAGGGACAGGAGCCCCTGCTTTCCCACTGAGTCCTAGGCCAGCTCTGACCTAAGGTCTCACCTCCTGGCCTTCATTTTCCCTGGGAGCAACAGGAGGGTTGAAATGGATACCGTAAGTGACCCTTGACCTGGGCTGTGCTCACGATGCTGTCAGCATGGCCTGAGTTGGGAGTTTCCACCAAGACCCATCTTCATCACAACATGGAAGCAGGAATGGCCAGGGGCATCTTCCCCAGACATGCTGAGCAGACCGGGGCTTCAGGATGGCTCTATATGTGTCATTAGATGCCCAGATGGGCAGAACAAACCACTGCGAATCACATCTGGGCTGCATGGTAACCAGAAAACTTGATCACAGGGCCCTGCCTCCTCCTATGTTCCCACATCCTATGGCTTAGGCCAGAGAACCAGCAGGACACACCAACCCCCACATCCTCACCAGCTAGCTCCTGCTCCTTTCACAGTCCAAAACCTCAGATTCAGCTGGATTCGCCAGCTGGAGAAGTGCAAGGAAAGCAGGAGTACAGACCAGGCTGTGAGCTGCGGGTAGTGAGGCAGAAAGTATGGCTATGGGGACTCCTCTTCCAGAGAGGGCAGCTGAAGCCAGACCCACGGCCTGGTGCCTGGTGTCTCCCAGCCCTCCTGCCGCTCCCTCTCAAACAGACATGCAGCTGCTGTTTCCAAAAGCCCCTTTCCATCTCAGAGTCCCAGCTTTCCTGGAGCAGCCCTCTGAGGTGAGGAGCAGTACTAGGACAAAACCTTCCTCCCTTCTGTTGTTTCTCTGTGTGACTTTGCCCCTCCCGGGACTGGAAGGGTCAGGAGAAACCAACATGCAGTTCACCGATGCAGGACACTTTGTAGAGCCTGAATTCCACATGTGCTAAAGATCTTTTAATTTAACCATGTCTCATGCAATATTTGGTAAAAGATGACTTGTTCTTCTGAATTTCAGCTTGCACTGGGCATCACGTATTTTATCTGGCAGCCTCCCCAGCCACACCCCTCCTAGGTCATCTCTTCCTTAATCTGGAGGTTTCCCTGACATGGAGACTGACTCACTTATGAGCAAGCTGAGAAGACAGAAGACAGCAGAGGAAGAGGGAAGTGGCATAGGAGGCAGAAAAAGACACAAACAAGGGTGTGGCGTGACACATCACACAAGGGTGGCTTTGGCCTGATGCCTGGGGATCCCTGTCTGTAACACCTCAAGAGTGATTCTACCAGGGACAAAAGGGTACCAACCACAGGAAGTCCAGGCACTTCCTATTGGGGCAGGGTGGGCAATATTTCCCTGGACAGAGGGGAGCAAAGGCCGGGGGATGAGGAGAGAATCCACGGGCAACATACAGGGCACAGATCGGGGTGGGGATTGCACTTTGGGCACCACCCTCAAGGGCACCTGTGACAGTCAGAGTTCCCCTAGAAAGAAGGCTCCCTAAAAAGCCAATAACACACTGTGCGACGGTCCCAGCCCCACAGTCTCCAGCGTGCGGCTATTTCTGTCTCAAGTTAATAACAATAAGCTCATTGTGCACACTTCCTGGCTGGTCCCCTCGGCTAGCTGGGAGGAGAGAGGGGTTAGTCCCAGGATGAAGAACCAGCCAAGAATCAAGGCAGAACCACTGAGCTAAGTCAGGCAGAAAAGACTCTCACTTCTGGGCCCAGCTGCTACGGCCAGTAAGATAAAGACCCTACAAAAGCCCCTGCTTGTCTCAGACATCACCAAAGTTCTGCTCTGCACAGACACCCAGACAGCTAAGGGTCCCCAGCCTCCACAAGTCACCTGTACATAGCAGGGGCTCCCTGTCCCCCACTGTGTGCCAGGTATTGCCCTATAGCCCTTTCCATGACTTCATTTCCCCTGTGCCAGCCCATGCTCTGTTTCCCCATGAAGGAGCTGCTAAGAGCTGAAGTTCAGTGGGACAGCTGGGCTAATGCCAGTCTGGGCTGGGGGGTGGCAGAGTCCCCCTCACAGCCAGGCCCCTGAGCCACTGCTGGGAGTCTGTGTTCTTGCTCCTTTGAGATCTCGAGCCTACACGTCCACGCTGAAGCAGTGAGAAACAGTGGCCCTAAGCCAGGACCGGATGGATCCCTGGAAGGCTGTTCATGTACCTTGGCACCAGCCAATCAGGGCACACCCTAAATGAAATCTAGAAGTGATGCATTTTTTTAAAATCCTTGCAGAACCAGAACCCTGCAGGAATCCCTGCTATCACTTCTCAGCTCAAGACTGCTCTGCCGTGACTAGCATATGCTGAGTAGAGGGACCTGATTCCTTTCCAGACCTAGGCGCTTCGGTCAAGGTCTGTGCATGACCTCTGCCCCTGCCCAGGTCACAGGAGATGACAGAGGGGAAGCTGTCCAGTCTCCATGGCCCTTGCAATGCAGCAGAGTCAAACAGTGAGCTTTTTACCTTCTCAGCCTTGGGCTCCTGCCTGTGCTTGAGGACATTACCCACCAGGCACATTTGTGAACTGTAAAGTGCTATGCAGGGGCCGGCGAGATAGCTCAGTAGTTGAAAGTGCCTGCTTAGGCAGACTTAGGCAACTGCAGGGGCCACTGTTCTATCCCCAGCACCACATGCTATGCCAGCCCCACCCCATGGCAGGCTAAGGCAGCCATAACATAAATAAATTTTTTTAAAAGTTTAAAAAATAAATAAAAATTTGGGGAGGCTGGCAGGATGGCTCAGTGGTCTAAAGCACCTGCTTAGGAATGCTTAGGTGGCGGCAGGGACAGAGGTTCAATTTCCAGTACCACATGCTGCACCAGCCTCGCCCCCAGGGCAGGCTGAGCCAGCCATAAAAATTAAAAAAAAAAAAAAAGAAAAAAAAAGTGCTGTGCACATCTGCCTGAGAAACATGTGCACCCAGCCAGGGCAAGCAGTGGAGGTCATCAGCCACCTCTGATAGTCAGCCCCCTCCCTCCGTGACTCACTGTGGCTATTCCCCCTCTGAACACATGTGACACTGGCTGGGCCTCCTGAGACTTCTGACTCACCCCTGAGGGTGACAGTGTTCACGCAGGCTCCATGGGCCAGGGATCTGATTTGCCTCAGGGTCTTAGCATCTGACTCATCTGGCTCTGCAGCAGCATTAGGCGCTGTGGGCCACAGTGCTGTGAACTGGATCCCTCTCAGGCCCCACAGAGCCACGGGCTCACATCTTCCTGAGGTCCTGGCTTCCTTGCGGTCCTTACCCTCTTGCTTTTTGTTGAGTGTCTCTCCCACCCTGTCCCTTCCCAGGCCCAGTCCCAGGCAATCTCTTCTGAGCAATCCACACGGGTGACCCTGGTTCTGCCCTCTCATGAGACAAGCTTTCCCCACCTCCCCCTTACTGTTGGACATCCCAGCATCCCTCCATAAAGAACACAGGGCTGGCTGGCCAGGCTCCAACCAGGTTCCTTCTCTCACCAACAAAGGAGCTCAGGCAAGCATTTCCCCTCCCTCAGCCTCACTTTCCCTTGCTGTAAACTAAGGGAACTAGAACACAATAATGCAAGTGGCCTGCATAGAATTAAAAGTGAATATATGGCTCCCCTAAGCAATCCCATCCCTTCTTTCCTTTCTTCTGTTTGCCTTATTAATGCTTATTAAACTCAATCCTTCCAGAGACAGGTGTAAAGAAGACAGAAGTCCAGCCCTCAAGAGCGCCAGGAGGGAAGAAAGGAAAAGAACTCTGTATTCCAAAGAGAGAGGCATCTCAGCCCGGTTTCCAGTGAGGGTGGGGTAGTGGGAAGAGGGCTTCTGAGTCAGCACAGCCTTATTCCTAACTTCATAATCACAGTTTTGTATCTTTTTCTTTTCTCAGAGCTTCCCAAATTATCTGAGCCTGAGGTCCTTAAAACCTGAATGCATGGGATAGCCCATTTGGAGCCTGTCTGGAAGAGTCTACCTGACTTTCCACATCCTTGTCTTTCTGATTTTCCTCACCTCAGGGTCTTGCACTGTTCAGGATGGTCCTGGGAAGACAGAAGCATTTCTAGGTGGGCAGAGCTTTTGCTCCCAGCGCAGGACATTGTGGCCCTATGGCTCTAGATAGGTCGTGAGCTCCCTGCAGGTAAGGTTCTTCCAGATGGGCCTGAAGACCCTGGGCTGGGAGGATGCTGGACCCAGGGGTTGGTCTGGCTGCCTGCGGTGGTTCAGGCATGGCAGTAGGACTTGACTGGGGCCCTGTTATGTGTCCTCTGGCAGTGGAAATGGCTGGAAGCTGCAGTGGCAGAAGAGCCCTTCCCTAACCTTTGGCTAGGATGAAAGGGGAACCTCTGAAGTGCTCAGGCTTATAAAATGCACTCTAAACACTCTGAGGTAGGCGCAGCTAAAATCACCTGCATCCATTACCAGTCTGCTCCACATGGCAGCCAGATCTAGAAGGACAGACTGAGTAGGTTCCCCTAACATGTCTGAGGGACAGTCAAAGCCACTGCATCCTGCCCAGTCCTGCCAAGTCCAAGGTCTCTGGCCAGAGTTCAAGGTCTGGGGGGCCCAGGACAGCATAGCCATGTCTAGCCCTCCTAATATTAACAGCTCTACATAGCAGCCCACCTTGGATGAACAGACTGGCTGCCCAGGTCTGGGGGTGTACCTCAAGTCATGGTGAGCCTGAAGCATCCCAGAAACATGGGAGCAGAGGGGAGTCATACCCCAGTCTGTTAAATGAATGCTCAGTACATGGGGCAGAATTGCAGAGATATGCTCACTTGCTCGCTATTTATTTATTTATTTATTTATTTATTTATTTATTTATTTATTTTGCAGTACCAGGGATTGGACTCAGGACCCTATACTTGTTAACCAAGCACTTATTCTACTGAGCTGTCTCCCCGGCCCTCACTTGCTCTTGAGTAACTGAATAACTGCTCCTCCATCAATACTCAAAGGCTACAAGGCACTGGATGGAGCAGGGAGGTGACCAGGCAAGGGTGGCACCCATCAAGATTAGGAGCCCAGCCACATTTGGGCATCAGGCAAAGGGTAAATGTGTTGGGGTCAGCCATAGCTAGGTTTGTTGCTGTCAGGGAAGGCACTGCACATATGAAAAGAGAGAAAAATCAGAATGAATCCTGCAGGGATGGGTTGAAAATAGAGGTATGAATGTGGATTTAAGACTTTCAATATGTCAGTCTAGAAATAGACACACATAGAGGCACACACACACACACACACACACACACACACACACACACACAAAGTGTCAATCATTTAGGGCTAAGAATAGTAACCCACCAAGAATGAACCCAAATCTAAACCTTCTTTTAACCTAACCATTTCAACAGGAATTATTGGGGAAACAGCTGATTCAGAGATGGGGCAGGAGAAAAATGTTTGTAGGAGGATAGGATAAGTAAGCATAGTTTTTGTTTGTTTGTTTGTTTGTTTGTTTTGTGGGACCAGGGTTCAAACTCACGACCTTACAGTTGCCAGGCAGGCACTTGTGCCACAGAGCTATCTCCCCAGCCCCTTAGGATATGTAAAAAAAAAAACAAAAACAAAACAAAAAAACCTTAAGACAATATCTACAATATAAAAGGAACTTCTGCATTCAACAGCAACAGAAAAACCCAAACAGTCCAGTTAAGGAACTCAATAGGCGCGTCTTCACAGAAAATATATAGATATCCAGAGAGCCCATAAAAAGATGCCCAACACTAGTAACCATTCAAGAAATGCAAAACCAAGCAGTGGACACCACCTCACATCCACTGGGACAGCCATGATCAGAAAATAAAGTGTTAGTTCGGACATGGAGAACCTGGAACCGCAGGCATGACAGATGCCAAATGTGAAATGATACCTCTGGTGTGGAAAACAGTGTGGCAGGGCCTCAAAAGAAAATTGCCAGCAGAGCTGGGTGTGGTGGTGTGCATGTGTGATCCAAGCACACTGGGAGGCTGAGGCAAAAGGATTAAACGTTTAAGCCCAGCTCAAGCAACTTAGTGACCTAGTAAGACCCCGTTTCAAAGTAAAAAATAAGAAAAGAGTGAGGAGTGTAATTTACATAAAGGCACCGGGATTAATCCCAGTACTGAAAGAAATAAGTAGAAGGCTGTAGTGTAGTGCAGGGCAGAACGCATGCCTAGTACATGGGAGGGCCCGAGTTAGATTCCTAGCACTGCAAATAAAAGGAAAATTAAAAGTAGAATTACCATCTGATCCAGCAGTTCCCCTTTGGAGTGCATACCCAAAGTCACTAAAACCAGGAACTCAGATTTTTTTTTTTTGTATTGGAAATTGAATATCCCAAGGTTCTACACATTAGGTAAGTGGTTTACCCTGTGATACAACACCAGACAAAAGGGCTGGGTTTTGGCTCAGTGAAGGGGCTCTCCTGGTGTGCAGCAGGCCCTAGGTTCGTTTTCAGTACTGGAAAGAAAGAAAGAAAAAAAACAAAACAAACAAAAAAAAAAACTGCCAAACGAGAAAAGAAAAGGCATGGGGGAAATACTGTGTGAACTAAAATGAAGTAGCTGAGTCTGGGGTGGAGAGAATCCTGAGGGCGTGGGAAGAGGCATCCCAGACCAGGACCCCTGTGAGGAATTTGGATTGTTTTCCTTGTAAGGAATGGATTTTCCCCCTAACAAACATGGAAAACTGTTGAGGGGTCTAGGCAGGAAGTGACACAGTCACAGCACATTCCTCAGAGTCTTCTCTGGCCACTGGGCTTTTAGTTCAAGAGGGCAGGAATGGGGTGGGTGGAGCAAGCAGGAGACAGCCATGGTCCCAGCCAGGCGTGACAGTAGCTTGTCTCAGCACCATGGCTGTGGAGATGAGCACAGTGCAAAGGTGGGTTTTGTGTTCTGGCAGGGTCTTGCTATGTAACTCAGGGTGGCCTGGAACTTGTGATCTTGCTGCCTCAGCCTGCCAGTAGTAGGATTCGAAGTTTATAAACTGGGATGGCACCACTCCAGGCCATGGCAAATAGTTTCACAAAGTGGCTGGTTAGCACAACCTACCTCCTTCTGCCCTGGACCTTAATCTACATATGGAGAACATAACGGGCATTTTGGATGCCTGAAAAGCTTACTAGAGCCAGGTGTGGTGGTGCACACCTGTAATCCTAGCACTCTAGGAGCCTGGGGCAGGAAGATCACAAGTTTTACCTCAGAGGGGCTGGGGAGATGGCACAGTAGGATAAGCGCTTGCCTGGCTGCCTGGCAAGCACAAGAGCCTGAGTTCAATCCCCAGTCCAGCAAAAAAAAAACAAAATAAAATAAATTTTAACTTTTGGGTCCTTCCTTTCCAAGATGATGAAAAAAAGAAGGAGCAACTGTCATGCCAAAAAGGGGCCGCAGTCATGTGCAACCTATTCACTTTACGAACTGCGCCTGGTGCGGACCCAAGGATAAGGCCATTAAGAAGTTCGTCATTCAGAACAAAGTGAAGGTCACTGTCGTCAGGAACATTTCCTAAGTGAGTGTCTTCTATGGTTATGTGTTTCCCAAGCTGTATGTGAAGATGCATTACGGTGTGAGTCGTGCCACTCACAGCAAAGTGGTCAGAAATCGAGCTCGTGAAGCCCGCAAGGACCAAACACCTCCACCCCGATTTAGACCTGCTGGTGCTGCCCCACGACCTCCAGCAAAGCCTATGTAAGGGGGGGAGCTGGGCCTGAATGGACTGAAAAACTCTCTTGAGAAAGAAATAATAAATTGAATGTTATACTTTACACAACATGTTGAGTATACCTGCAGGAGATGGGTTGGGTTAGTTCAACCTAACCAAGTTCAAGTTGGCACTCTGAAAATGAATAAAGAGGAACACTGGGGAAAAAAAATGTTCTAGCTCAGCCTGGGTAATTTATTGACTTAGCAAGACTGTGTCTCAAAATTAAAAAAAAAAAAAAAAAAGTTAAAGAGGGCTGGGACTCTCAGCACAAAGGTTTTGGGTTTAGTCTCTAGCCAGCAGCAACCACCCCCCAAAAAAAATCCTGACCCAAATGGTCTCTTCTGCTAGTACCTGAAATTATGCTCTGGTTGGTCTGAGATTTAATTGTAAAAACTTTATTAATTACTAATTTCCTGGGTGCCATCATCTCCTCTGTGTCTCCTTTGCTATCATTTAGTCATCATGCCTATGGCCCAAGCCAAGCCATTGAGTCCACTGTGGCAAAAGGCAACCCAGATGGGTGTGTCCACTGCCAGTCACTTGGGAGGAGGGTAGCCCATGGGTATCTTCAGGCCCCTAAGCTGCAGGGCGCCTGGAATTGGGGAACGTGGTCAGCATATGGACACCAGCATAGCAGGCCACAGTGCAGGCAGGGTGAGCAGGTCGCAGACTGAGTCTCTCCCAGTCTCTCCCAATCCGCTCTGAGGACTGAGCCAATTTACGCCCTGTGGCCATTCTCCCAGGAGGGATTCTGGGGCTTTGTGTAAAGGGATTAAGGTGTTAGCTTCTCTGCAGGGAGGGCACTGGGGCACAGTCCTGAGGCAGCAGGGTTCCATTCTCATGTGACTCTGTGGCCATGTGGGGGTGGCTGATGGCCCTCACTGCCAGGCAGGTCCCCTGCCAAGGAGAGCTTCAGGGGGTGGGGGCCGGAAGAGAAACCAGGGGCTCATTGCACCAGGCAGGAGCCCCAGGGACTGGATCCCACAACCCAGGAATAACCAACGATGCTGCTGTTTCACAGCAGGTGCCCACACTCCCGGAAGGCACATCTGTTGACGAGCACACAAGCAGTCAGCAGCAGAGTAGAGCCTGGAACACAACCCTGGCCCAGGGCTCATCCTGAGTACTCAAGCTGAGCCTGGCTGACAGGGCTCTCTCATCCCCTCTCAAGCCTATGGGGCTCTGCTGGGAGACAGTGGAGGTAAGATCCGAGGAGGAGCTTTGTCTTGGACAGGGATGGGTGAATGCCAGGCAGATCTCAGCTCAAGGGGGACCCTCACCATGGCTATGAAAGAGCGAAACATGCTCTGCAAGTCCCTCCACACAGTCCAACAGAGGCCTAAAGGATATTGGAGTGAGTGCAGGGAGGGCTGGCCTGTGTCCCCATGCCTGTCCCCTGGCCTTGCCTGCCAAGACCCAGGCTCATAACTTGGGGGAAGCCCCTTTTGCTTTTGGCTTACACAGCTGGCCTGGGACAGTCCTCAAACTCAGACGCAGTAAATAGCCCATGGACAGAAGAACTGGGACTGAGTGCCCCTGGGTCCCTCTCAATGGACTCAGCATCTGTTTTCTGGTCCTCTTCCAGTGGTAATGAGCCACCATGGGTTGTGCTCCAGTAGCCAACCATCAGCATGTGACAAGGACCTTGGAATGTAGGTGACATGCTGTGTCCACAGTTCAGAGAAGACAGGGAGGTCTAGTGAGGGACAGGTAAACCCTGAGTGGAGAGCGCCCTCTCCTATCACAGCCTGCAGGCTGGTCCTCACACTTCTTGCTCCAAGCAGAGATTCTCTCTGATCACAGTGGGGCAGGGCAGTAGCTTGTTCCTCCTAACCCTCAGGCCCCAGGCCTGGCCAGGCCAGATAGGATTGCTAGGAATCTGCTCTGGCTAGAGCCGCTCCCCAAGGACCGTCCAGGCTCAGCCCCAGGGTGCTGGGCCGAGGCTTTCTGTTTATTTTCTGCCGGGAATCTGCACGCCGGCAATTTCCATGCTGAGGGGGCTGGCAGCTTGTGGGAAAGTCAGGCTCGTCCTCCAAGTGTGGGACCAGAAACCGGGTCCCCACATTCCCATGACGAGGTGTACTGCCCCTTGCCTGTGCTGGGTCCCCCGGCAGTAAGCCAGGGCAACTTTCCAATCCGGACTCCTCTCTTCCTATCACAGATGAAATAGGGCAGAGAGAGGCAGGAGTTGGCCCAAGGCCCCTCCTGGCCCAGGGCTGAGCTGGGCTTGGAATGTGACTGCTCAGGACTCTTTGGGTCTGAACCCCTCAGGATTCTCTGGATGGGCCAGGCACTCTTGGAATGTGTGGAGGAGCCCAGGGAATGGGTAGGCAAGGGAATCTGGGAGGAGTCACCAGCTCTATTCCTCCCTGGGGTCCAGGAGCCCCAATTGGGCCCTGAGAACATGACCCGCAGCTCTATTCTGCAGAGGCTGAGACTCAGAACTGGTAAAAAGTTCCAGCTCCCCACCTCCGGCTGAACAGCTCTGGGAAAGCCTGCGCAGCTCCTCATGCCTCAG
The DNA here is from genome assembly GCA_004027025.1 of Myocastor coypus. Classification (NCBI taxonomy): domain Eukaryota; kingdom Metazoa; phylum Chordata; class Mammalia; order Rodentia; family Myocastoridae; genus Myocastor; species Myocastor coypus. Next base: position 16,801 of record PVJA010008046.1, read on the forward strand.
TTTCTTAGTCTGACTAGTAGACTCATGAGGCTCCAGCTGACCAGAAAATGACAGCTGAGGTGCTGGGTGAACCACAAGTATGGCTCAGGGCCACACAGAGGGGAGCAGAGGGGACGGCAATAGCCAGGGCACCATGGTGTGGGGTGGATCTTGCTCACGGATCCATGTCATGGGGAGACACCTAATTCTTACTGACCCTTAGGACAAGGGACACAGATCTACCCTGCTGAGGGTTCCTCGAGGGAAATTCGAGGCCCAGAAAGATACAGGGTGCAGGGGACATCATTCTTGTCCTCAGCTTATCTGCTCCAAGGAAGCTGGAGTAGAGAGCAAGGGGGAGGAAAAGCAAATCTCCAGCTGGAGGAGACGTCCCCACTGCTGTGTCCCTGGCTGGCAGGTCCCCTATCCCTGCCACCCGCTTCTTTAATCTATTTAACACCTTGTGCAGGCTTGTTTTAATACCTTTCCTCAGCTTGGCCCCCAGGGCCTGTGTGATAGGCAATGACAAAGGCTCTGGAGTTCCAATCTGACAGCCGCAGGCTCTTCCCTGGAAAGGAACAAACTTCAAGGTCATACCGCTGCTGGCTAACCTTGAACCTGGCTGCCTCTGTCTCCAAGCTCACTGAACCTCACCACATCAGGAAGCTGTTAAAAGCACCGTCTGGGTGGCTGCCTCTGTGGCTTGTGGTCAGTAGGCAGAGAGAGCAGGCTCAGCTTGGGGGGCAGAGAGAGAGAGAGAGAGAGAGAGAGAGACAGGGGTCCCTGGGGACCCAGGCCCCAGCTTCCCGCCATCCATGCTCACTCAAGGGAGGAGACACCACAGCCAGGGTGGGCAGGCTGTGCACTGCACATTTTGCCTCTGAAAGATGCCCCCTGCAGGTAGTCACACCCCACCAAGCCAGGCATCGCCCCCATACTTAGGTAAATGACCCATTTAATATCCATAGCTGTCCCAGAAAAAAGGAGGCTGTTATTAACCTTAGGTTGGACCTGAGGAAAGCAAGATGTAGAGAGGTCATGGAATGTACCCCAGGCTACACCACTAATGAGTGGCAAGGCCAGAATGGCACCCAGAAACTCTAGCTCCAGACAGAGCGCCCTGTGTGTATGGAGCTGGGGATGCCACTCCCTTGGAGGGGACAAAACTGTGCTCTTTCTGCGCTACTGTCTCTGCAGCCCCAAGAGAGGAATGCAAGCCTCCTGGGGCTCTGATAAAGGAACAAAGATTGAAGAAGCCCAAGTCAGCTCCCTAAGGACCCAGTCAGCATAGGGAGGAGACGTGTCAGCCTCAGGCCTTGTTACTTCAGTAGGTCACCAGTGTCCACAGCCTGCCCCATTCTGTGACATGTGGTCTAGCTGTGAGTGGCAGCCCCTGTGGGCCACACCTGCTCTCCACGCATGGCACAGGATTCAGCTTACTGAAGTCTTCAGAGCTCTGATCTTGAGTTGCTCTATGCTAGCAGACATTCCTTCCCACCCTGTCAGGGCTTTGGCTGGGCCCTAGGCCTTTTTGAAATCCTAGTAGCTCACTGCTGGCCATGATGGTGGCCCTGGTTGCTTCCCCAGGCTCTGTCTGCCTACAAATAGTTTTCTGCTCCTTGGAGCTAACATTTTAAAATAACTGTAGCTGCCATTCCCAGGCCAGAGGCCCAGACTTCCCCTCCACCCAGCCTGGCCAGCCATCTCTCACAGACAGTTAAGGAGGGCAGGGCCTGCACTGCTGCTGTGGGAGGAGCCTAAAACTCCCTCAGTTGAGACCTTCAGGTTAACCTGGAGGCCGGTTCCAATGGCCGTCTCAACACCAAGGCATACTCCCTTCCCCTGGTCCTCTTTCTCCCTGCTCTAGCCAAGGCTTTCCTACTCACTTCAATCACTGGGTCTTTGGGTGCCCCAGGGCCTTTGCACTGACAGTATGTAGCACACTCTGTAGGAGGGATGGGTCTCAGTGCCTCTCAAAACACCCTCACCTACTGAACAAAGGATGGCAATGACAGCCTAAGAGCCTTAGGGCTTGCCCACATGACAATGCTGGCCACTTGCTATGAGCCTGGCCTTGCACTGAGGTCCATCATAGGCCTCTATGTTCCTAGGAGCCTCCTGTCCCTTCAGGTCTGGCCCTGCCCCTTGGGTGTATATGGAGTATACCCTGGGACCTTGGAGCTCCTGATGGTGAGTAGCTGTGATCTGCAGTCCCCATAAGACACTGATGTGAGCTGCATCTTCTCCCTAAAGAAGCAGATGAAGCCACTGTCCCTTAGGACTGTGTCACACCCTAATGCTGCATTCTGTCTGCTGCTGCCTTGTTGGGACTCTGCCAGCATCCTGTGAGACCAGGATGGCTGCTGCCTTGACCTCATCACAAAGCCTCCTCCAGTGCTATCCCCTAGCAGTCACAATTAGGTGGGGACAACTGTCCCCTGCTCTGTCTCTTGTAGGGCCTGAACTTGGGAAAGACCAGACTTGCTGGACTGAGAGTTTGATGAGACTGGTGGAAAAGCCCAAGCGTGCAACTTAAATCTTTTAGCCAGATGTAGCTGCACACATCTGTAACTGCAGTTACTCCGGAGGCTGAGGCAGGAGGATGGCAAGTTCAAGGCCGGACTATGCAACTTAATGATATTGCTTGAAATGAAAATCTAAAAAGGGCTGTGGATGACCTCAATAGTAGAGCATTTGCAAGCCTGAGGGATGCCTTGCAAAAGACAAAGAGAAAGAACATATTCTGCAGTTCTGATTCATGCAACAGAGCCAAGAGGAAGGAGGAGAAGTGGGCTGATTCGCTCACTTCACAGATGGAGAGACTGAGGCCAGATAGGTCATAGAGCCAGGGAGTGGAAACCAGGCTGGAATCTCCACTGACTCCTCAAGGAGTCCAGTCTTGCCCCCATGCAAGGAACATCTCAGCCTTAATTCCACATGGAGCCGCTCTGTGTGGGAGGACTTGGAGACAAACCCACAGAGAGGTCAGTGTCCACCGGAAGCAGCCAGGAAAGGGACATCTGTCACAGCAACAAAATCGTGGCAGTCACATTTCGAGCTAGCATTCTGCTGAATGTGTGGGTGATCATCTCCCGCCAATGCTCCCAGAGTTGGAGTACAAGCAGCAGTGTATTCACCATCTCTGCCAGTGTGCACCATTTTAAGAGTGGAGGGCTGTCCCACCCCATCATCCCCCCAACAGGGTATGTGGACCCTGAGCCCACAAGGCTGAGTCCAGAGTCACCTGAGGCTGAGTCTGTGGTCTCTGAGGCAGGAGGGTGCTAACAGGGGAGGCCAGGTTGCAGCGCCTCCTCCCCAAGGAAGGAGCCAAAGCCCCATTCTTCAGAGCTGTGTCACAGCCTTCCACAGGGTCTCCCTTTGTGGGGGAGAGGGGGCGTGCAGGGTGTGAAGCAGACTCCCTCTGATAGAGACAGCATCAACGGATCCACGTGGACATTAACACACGCGATGGCACCAAGGGACCCTCACCACGCCATCCCACTCTCTAGGCCTCAGTTTCCCCTTAGCAAATGGAGAGCTGGGCCTTCAGTGGGGTTTTCACCCCAGGGCAGCAGTCAAAGCAGGAAAGGGGAGCTTGCTCCCTCCTACCCCTCCATCCCTGCCCTTACATGACCATGACTGGCAACGTGGCACCCTCGGCCCCACCTCTGTCCCCTCTTGGCCACATCAGCACGTCATGCAGTTATTAGTTTAGGTTCATTTAGAATCGGCTTAGCAACCCCACACCCCTGGAACCTGGAAGCTTAGAGCACAAGATGTCTGGCAAGTGGAAATTCAATTGCTTTAATATAGAGACTATTTTGCTGCTGCCAAGCTGGGCGTCTTATTAAGAATCTGATGGAATTTCTAAACAGGAGACGGCCCCACGGAGGGACATCGCCCACTGCTCGCCGGCATTGCTCTTGACATATTTATGGCTCCAATAAAATCTCCCATCTGGTATATTTTAAAATAAAATTGAAAATTTATCACTTTCCCTGAGTCGGTTTGTCGTTCTCCCCAGGAGGAGATAGCCAGCCCTGAGAGAAGCAGAGGTTAGGCTGCTCTGATTTAAATTTCAATACCTTCCCCTTACTGCCACAGGACCGCAGACTGGATGGGAAGGAGCCTCCTCTTGGTCCCCTGTTCCCCACTTGGCTGTCTCTGCTGGGACCCATAGGCTGGGTTTGTTCTCTGCCCTGATTAAGGTTCTAGATGGAGAGCCAGTTCTGGGAGGGCTCTGTACCCTCCACGCTTGACCCCTTTGTGGCCACTAAGAAGGCTACTCTATTTTTCACTACTACTATCACATATCGCTATGTAGTTCAGGCTGGTCTTGAACTCACTATGTTGTATAACCTAGCCTCAAACTCATAAGGATCCTCCTGCCTCAGCCTCAAGAGTGCTGGCATTCTAGGCAGATGCTGCCACCCCGCTCTCTCTTTTTATTAGAACTCAAAGAACAAGATCAGGGTTTTGACCAGTAGAACCCATGTTAGAATCCAGCCTAAAACTAAGACCAGGCCAGGATCAAGGCTCAGTCTGCAACCAATGTCACAGCTGAGGCTGAGATGTTAGCATCATAGAAGTTGGATTGTGTCTCAGAGCCTGTACGGTGCCCGCTCCATCGGGCTTTCCAGAGGAGAGAAAATTCAAGAACACTGTCACCTCCATATCATCCCAGTATCTAAGATGCCATCCTCATTTGGTCTTTGTGACAGTCATGATTTCTAAGACAAACATTGGGACTCGGAGAGGTTAGAAGGGCAACCAAGGATTGTAGCCTGTCAGTGGACTTGGGTTCAGCTCTTCCTAACTCCAACCAGTTCCTAGAACACAGTAACACAAAGAAGCTGTGGCTGAGATGGGCTTTAGCTACCCAGCCCCATCCCTCCTTTTCTGTGGTAGCAGAATACTTACTCCAGTCTGGAAGACTATATTTCCCAGTTTCTCCTGCCAAGGAGACATAGACAAGACAATTGTTGGACAGGATTCCTGGGGAAGTCCTTCAATAAATAGGCAGAGAATGCAGGGTTTTTCCATGAACCCCTCTTTGCTTCTTGCCTGGAATGCAGACAGGCTGGATCCCAGTAGCCATCTTGTACCATGAGGTGATACTGAAGATAGATAGTTGCATAAGGATGATGCTGCCCAAAGAGAGGCATTTGGAATATTGATGACATGGTGGGGCCACCATCCCATGAGTTACTGCCTCCTAGGCATGGGAGACTGAAGGACATGATGAATTTGTTTAGTCTACTTTGGCTAGGTCTTTGTTCCGGCCAGCAAAAGTAATTTATAACAGGCTCAGAGATTATCCTGAAAAATAGCATGGTCATATGGGTCCAGGGAATAGCAAATTACCCAAGGTCCTTTGTGCAGGGCTCTACAGAGCCTCTAAACCTAACCATTTTGGTAGTCATCTAGAGAACAGACTGCTACAATCCCTGAGCTGTGATGTGCAGTGCATGCGTGTGTGTGTAGTGTGCCTGTGTGCGGTCTTGGTGCTCGATGACCATTTCCTAATATCTGAGGGGAACGGAATTTGCTTCCCCAACAGTCTCATGATAACGAAGACCCTGGCTCCTGCTATTCCAGGGTCTCGTATCTGTTCACAGCCGTAGTTCCTGGTGTCTAAGGGGAACTGGGAAGGCAGGGCCAGCAGGAGAAGGCTGCCATGGGGACACAGCCAGGGCACAGAGCCATCTGGGTGAGTGGGCCACTGTGGTTGCAGGGGCCATGGGGAGCATAGGATCAATGTCCCTTTTGTCATCATGTGTAGGGCACTTGACCGCCACTACCAACACAGGCCTGCAGCCACAGAGGCCCAGTGTGGAGGGCTACTTGGACTACACTGGGCCACCCAGGGCTCTGTCCCCACCCCTGCTCCTCAGTTTTCATGGGGCTCTGGCTGAGTCACTGCCGGATGCCCTGTTTTTGCCACTGTGTGCTGGCCCTGGCAAGGATCTCCATCGGGGGCTGAAAGATCTTCCAGTGCCATTTTAAGAGATTGGAGCAGTGACCATGACCAAGGCACCATCTGCTTGGCAGGGTGGTAACTGCCCTCTGTTGGGGCACTGCCTGTTGTCTGACTACAGGGGACTGATGCTTTGCATCACTTCTTAAACTATGGCCAGTCTTCTGCCTGTGCAGTGGGAACTGGATCAGAACCTGGAGGATTCATCCAGTGCCAGAACTCCAGGGTCCTGCTCTGAAGAAGAGAAGAGGGTAGATAGACATCAGCTTGTTCCCTGTGGCTGAGATGTCAAGGGAAATGCCAGCCTGTCCATCACTGAACAAGGCCATGGCATAGCTGGGTGGAGGGACCTAACCTGGACATGGAGGGGACACAGCCAGGGCCCAGCAGGGATGGAGCCAGAGCCAGAGAAAAGAGGAGTGAAGAACAGTGGAAGCGCAAGCCTCAGGCCCTGTCTGGGCCCCAGTGGCAGCTCCAAACACTGAGATGCCAGTGTTTGGCTCAGAGCTGAGAGACCCCTCAGATGGCCAATGCCAGAGCCTGGCTAGCACACGTAGTCCAGTCACGCACAGGTGGCTGCACAGAATCCTGGAAGCAAAGCCGGGGCCCTTCCTCCTGCATCCCAGGCTCGTCTGCAATGCAGATGAAGTATCCCAGGAGCAGAATGAACAGGGTCTAAGTGGCACAGAGGCCGATTCACAGGCACTTCCTGTCTAGCTCAGTGCCTGCGTCTGTGAGAGACAACTGTCCCCAGGCACACAGGGCTGCACAGTCCCAGCATGGTCAGGGGGTGCATGCACCTGCACACACAGGCACACCCATGCACATGCAGACTAGTACTTCAGTCAGCAGTCTCTCTGGATTGATCTCTATGGAAAGTCCAGTTCGTGTGTGGCTCTCGGTGCAGAAAGTTCACTGTTTACCCAGCAGCCAAACCTGGAGCAGGAGGTGACCACGACAGACAGGATGGGGCCTGTAAGGGTCACAGGTCATGGGGGAGTCAGGCAAAGCACACCCCAGAATGGAGCATATGGGAGCAAAATCGGGGCACCCAGCCCAGCCCTGGAGGTCCATGATGGCTTCCTGAGCTGTGTTACCCATTCAGCAGAAATAGCGCATTTGCCATCTACATCCAACTTCATTAAAAACAAATTTAAAATTCAGTTCCTCAGACACACTGGCTACATTTCCAGCAGCCAGTGGCCACCATGTTGGATAATGCCAGGCAGAACGTTTCCACAGTTGCAGGAAATTTGACTGGACAGCACCACGAGGGTGAGGGGACCCCGAAGGCCAGGAGCAGCCTGTGTGAGGATACCCAGGGCGGCACAGGTGCAAGGAGGGGACAGTGACAGATGCACTAGACTGGGGGGGCATATAGACTCTCGCCAAACCTCCACATGCGTGAGCTGGCAAAGAGCAGGGCTTGGCCAAGGCAGGGAGCTCTGGACAGGTTCCAGCAGGGGAAGCTGGGCCAGCCCTCCACATAGGAGAGGCTAGGGCAGTGCCACAGGGAGTGGCTCCAGCCACAGGGACTGTGAAACTCAGGGACCCAGCCAGGAGTTATACCAGGAAGGTCTGGTGTAGTCAGCCTGGGCACCAAGAGAGGACCCTGAGCTCATATGCCAGGCATTGGGGCTGCCCTCAAGCAGAGGAGCAGGCTATGTTTGGGCTGCTGAATGTCAGGGAGACTGGCAAGGGTAGAAGTTTCTAGAGAAGTCAAAGCTGCAGCCAATGTTGGGGTGATTGTCAGCACGCAGATGTGGTTGAGGCCTCAGGAAAAGCCTTGGGCACAGGCCTGGGTCAATATCTAGGAGAAAAGCAGGCAGAACCCAGAGGACCAGGAGGTTGAGGGAGACTAGGGGTCCCTTTGGAGCCAGCAGGCTGTGGTTCTGGTTCTTGGGGTACATGAGAAGACATTGTCAATCTAGGCAGGACTCCTGGAGGAAGTGTCAGGTACAGAGGGGACAAAGTAGCTTGTCCTCTTCATAAAGGGCCTTGACTCTCCTGCCTTGTCACCTGGTGGCCACCTCTTCCTGAGTGGCAGGCAATGTCCCTCTGGAGACCTGACAGAAAGATTTTGGCAGAGCTGATGCCCTGGGACTTGAGAGCTCTAAGACAATGACTTTGGATCCCTGACTTGAAATGTGGGACAGACAGGAAGCAAACGGGCCAGATGGAGGGTGTGTGGCAGGGGCCAGAACGTCACTGGATGCAGGATAGAGACTTAGATGCCACTGGGTTGGCCAGTCAAGTGGATGCAATTGAGTGGGTCAAACAGGGGCTCATGGTACAAGCAGCTGTATAGGAGCAGACATGGATGTCAGAGAGTTCTGTCCAGGGACCTCATGGAAGCAGCATCAAGGGAGGGCAAGGCTCAGGTCCTGTAGTTTGCACTGTTCCTGTGGCTCCTGATGACCAGCTTTCTAAGCCTCGGTTTACTGCTCTGGAAAATGGAAGTACAGAGCATAGTAAAGTAAGGTGAATTGGGACATCCTTTCTTTTTATCAGTTTTCTCCCTTATTTCTTACTGTAAAAAGGGGCCCTCTTATACATATGAGAACTTAACTGTTGATACATTCCAAGACAAGGTTACTATAGCTGTTGTATCTTATAGACAGGGCGAATGAAGTCTGAAGCAGCTGGAATGGTCTCAGGGAACTGGAGTCTTCAGTTCCTGATTTTCGGCAGTGACTGCTCTTCTGCTGGGTAGACAGAAGGAGGGGAGGTTAGGCTGGGGCTCCACTGGGCCTTGGACCTGGGTACTGTTACCAGTGCCAGATTAAGCTTCTCCTCAACCCTGCCTGGCCCAGCCTCTGCAACTGCTTGACTTCTGGAGTTCAAGGCAAAGTGCGGTCCAAGAGCGGCTGCAGGGAGGTCATAAATGAGGCTGACCCACTCCCCTCAACCCTGAGAAGTGTGCATGCGCGCGCACGCACACACACACACACACACACAGAAAATACCTAGGATGCCCTGGGTCTCTGGCCACCTTGAGCTGCCAAGAGGCAGCTTGCACTCAGGGTTCTAGAGTTCCAACTGTAGCGTTCCCTCACACAAGCCCAGAGCTTTACTGCCTGGACTCTTGCCTGGACCCCAGTTCCCCTCCTCCTGCACCCTCCTCAGCATCTGGTCCTTCCTCTAAATGTAAGGCTGTTGCCCCTAGCAACCAAGCTCCAGGCGGGATTCCAGCCTTTCTCCTCCCTCCCTCCCTCCTTCCCTCCCTCCCTTCCTTCCTCCTTTCTCTCCTCCCTGTGCTTCCTTGTTCCTTCTTTCCTTCCTTCCCCCCCCACAACCTGGGGAGAAAGTGCCCAGGACAGACAGTAACCCATGTTCCGTGCCAGCTGGGAGCCAGACGAGCTCCCCGGCTTCCCTGGTTGCCAGCTGATGATAACAGAGTGCTCAGCCTGACCAACAGGCCTGGTTCCAGCCTCATAGGTCAGTGCTGTCCTGAGGAGAACCCAGGTAGGCTCTCAGGATACTCTGGCTCACACTGGCAGCTGGAAAAGAGGGGAGACTTTGGAGAGCTGTGCAAAGGGGTGAGTCTCCCAGAACTGGAGGCAAGCAAGGAGAGGCCTCTGCCCTGATGATGGGCTGTGTGGGTCTAGCACAGGACACTGAGGACTTACAAGCCTGGCCCAGGAACTCTCAGAGGGGAAGACCAGAGGGCTCCACCAGTGGCTACTCTCCTTGTCCCGAGTGTCTGAACCTTTCACGTTATCCTCTCTCCACCACTGTTGCACCAGAGAGTGGTACATTATCAGTGAGAGTGCCTGGCCAGTGATGTCACCCTCCCATTGGGCTTCAGATGGACACAGCAGGCTGAGGCAGTGACAACCCCAGGAGTGACCAGCTCCTGCAGGTCAGCTCCCCCTCTGGGCCTATCGCTACACCCATGGCACTGGTCTCCTTTGCTGCCTCCTGCTTTGACCTGCATCATCTGTGGCACCATGCCCAGTTCCTCTGGGCTTCCATTGGACATGCTCTTCACTAGGATCTAGGAAGTGGTCACCTCCTCCAGAAGGTCTCCCCTGGCAGTGCAGCTGCTGCCACCCTATTCTGAAGTCCCATGGGTGTCCACTGTCCATTTCTTAGGCCCTCTCCTGAGCACACAGCAGGCCCTGGGTTCAGCATTCTGTCAAATATTGAATGAGAACAGTATAGCACCCACAGCCTCCCCTTGGCCTCAGTTTCCCTATCTAGAACATGAAGGGAGAGGCCGTATATCTGAGGACCATCTCAGCTGGTGTTGGTGACCAAGTCCAGCAGTTGGACTAGGCCAAGGACAGAGCGGGGGCATCTCTATCCTCTCCTGGTGTCAAGGCCAGAGTGGGCTATGGGGTTTAGGCAGTTCTGACCCTCACGGGGGCCTCAGTCTCCATCTGCTGGTGGGGATGACAATATTGCCACTCGTCTCAGGCTGCACACAGCCTCCAGGATGGCACCAGGGCAGACTTCCTGTCCAGAGAAGCTGGAGCCAAAAGGACAGTTCCTCTTGGCCAAAGTCGTCTGGATACCTCCTTACCCGGGGCTCAGGGGTCTCTGGGGCTCTGCTGCCCTCCAGTGGCCAGAGGCCCCTGGGCACTTAGAACCAGATACCGGTCTGATTCCACTGGCATCTGAGATTGCCTAAGATATTCAGAGAAGGTGGCAGAACGTGAAAGTCAGAAGCAGAACCTAGAGTTCCTGTCTGCTGTCCTCTTATTGGGGTGGAGCTGTCCTCTCACAGACAAAAAATGGGGAACTGCTCGCGGAGGGAAGCTGCTATGTCTTGGGACTCTCCCTGCTAGCCACTCTCCATGCTGGCCTGATGCTCTGAGAAGTGTCCCTGTACCTACCCTGGGGATCACTGCCGATCTGTGGGTCAGTGTGGGGGAACAGGGCAGGGGCCTTAGCCCCTCCCCCTTGATTAATCAAATACTTAAAATACTGGCCTCAGTCATGATTGATAGACAGAGCATAGCTAATTACCCTGGAGATTAAAATGACTGTTTCTGTTTAAAAAGGCTGCAAATGAGTTAATTATTTCCTTTGCTCACCTCTCTAACCTCGTTACACTTCTAAATGAATAGCAATATTGATCTTGGAACTGATTTTGGTGTTACACCGCCCGAGCGGCTTTAATTAGGGTTTGAAAACGCCGCAGTGCCTCCTCCTTCTGACCAAGGAAATTAGCCTTGGGTTTTACTTACATTTCACAGCCACGTCCTCCGCCAGGCAGAGGGGCGGCCACATGGCTCGGTCCTGCCCTGGCCCCAGCTCTCCTGCCTCTCACCTCATGGAAGATGGCAGGAGGGCCTTGGGGACAGCTCGCCCAGCCTCTCCAGTCACAATCAGCAGCCTGGAGATGACAGAGAAAAGCCTATCATCCTTTGCTGAGGCGGGGGCAGGTCCGGGACCTGGAGCTGTCACCGATTCCCAGCTCTGGACCGGAAGCTCTCTAACTGAATAAACAGCTCCTAGCTGTCCCTGCTCAGCCCTTTGTGCAGCACAGAGGCCCCTGTCCTTTGTCCCTGCCCAGTTTCCTGCTCCTCCTCTCCTTGGGGCCGGTGGGGCACAGGCTCCGAGCTCCAGGGGCAGCCATAAGCATCCTGCCCTGTGCCTACTGCTGACATCTGGGTGACCTTGAGCCAATTCAAGTGACACTTAGCTCTGCTGGCCTCTCCATCGGAACTTGGCCATCTGCCTCAGACACTCCTCCCACATCTGCCAGTAGTCTTCAAAGACAGTGGGTGGAGCCAGGAGAATGGGTGGAGTCATATGGCTGGGTGCCACCCAAGTAAGTGGGTGGGGCCAGGGAAATGGGTGGAGCCAGGCAAATGAGTAGGGCCAGATACTCCGAGGCAGGTGGGAGCAGTCAATAGAATGGGTTTGTCCTGTTATTCAAATGTTCCCAGGACCACAACTCCCTTCTTCCATGGTTCATGTGTCCCCTGCCCATAGCTCTCTGTTTGCCGTACTAATATGGCAAACATAAAATGAGTCTCACCAAGGTCATCAGTCACCTGCCTGACACTTCCTTTTTTTCTTGGACTCGGTGGTGTGTGGGTCCCTGGTTTCCACTCTCCTGCACAGCTGTCTCCCTCCTGTCCTCCTGGGCTCAGGATTGGGCCTCTGTTCTCCCCTGAGAACCTCCCTGCTGGACTCAGCCCTCTATCCTGCACTGCAGGAAGGAGCTGCCAGGAACGGGCATGGTCAGAGTCATACTTGGGCCAATCTGGCTGTGGTTTGGTGGACCAAAGGGGAAGCATGGCAGAGATGGGGCCAGCAAGGGGCTGTTTGCATCTGAGCAAGAAGACATTCAGAGGGTGGGAGGAGGGGACCATCCTTGGGATAGAGAGCTCTAGGGGCTGTTTCCTGGGTTTCAAAGTCAATGCTTGTTTTTAAGCTGGGCCACCAAGTGCCTTTGGGTGACTTAGAGAGAAGTGGGCTACCAGGGAGTATCCAGTTTGCAGAGTTGAGTTGAGGAGCCTGCAGGGACATTAGGGGAAAGAGGCTAGAGGAAGGTAGGGGACTTGTCCAAATCACTCCAGCCAACTAGTGGCCATACCTCTTAAGGAACAGGTAAAAGGAAGCTATGAGCAGTATAGAGAGGGTGAGTATATGCCAGAGACAGAGCCCTTCCAGTTATAAGGCACAGCTGTAGGTAAGGGACCAGGACTACATGGTCTCCAAGCCAACAATTCAGGCCTGATCTGCCCAACAGTGTCCAGGAGCCAGGGCATGTATCCTGCTCATCAAATAGGGAAGCAAATAAAGAGATTAAGGTTCAGACTCTGAATGAAACCCTAAATGTCATAATAGATTGACACTGAGACCAGTCCCAGTCATATATCGAGTCCTGGTCCAGTCACAAACTGAGCCTGGACATGACGACATGCTGAGCCCTGGACTTGGCCCAAAGGAGCAAGTTTTCCTGCTCTCTGCAGCCATGGGCTCTCTCCCTTTTTATCTCCCGGGATGGGAATGAGGGAGAGGGTGCTCAGTAGTGCCAGAAAAGATAGACCTGAAGTAACATAGGTAAATGTAATAGTTTATATCTTGATTCACTCCACTCAGAGTCTTATGCCCTCCTAACTAGGCATTCAGAAGAGCACCAGACCATGGGGCACTACAGATGTTATGGGAGTGGAGGCAGTCACTGGGGGGTGACCTGGAAGGGGGCACTTCCCTCCTGGGCTCCCTGCTTCCTGGCCATAATGCGGTGAGCAGCACTGCTCCTGTCAGGCTCTTCCTCCACAACTTCTGCCTTTGGACTCAGTCAACTGCAGACTAAAAGCATAGATCAACATAAATCTCTCCTCTTCTAAGCTAAAGACATCAAGTATTTTGAGCCAAAGCTCAGGAAAGTGGCTAAGACAGCAAGATAAACTACTGACAATGTGCAGGCCCAGGGATTCTCAGCTCTCCTGCAGCTCCTGGCTTCTGTGTGAATGCTAGAATGCCACAGCTAAAGAGACATAAGCTCACCCACAGGGAGACAGCCTTAATGTTCCTGTGACCAACATTATGCCAGCCAGGGGACTCATACGTCCTGGAACTCAGAGTGGCCTTCAGATGGAACTGTTCACTGTCCTATGCTTGTGGTGCTATCTTTCCGGGGTGTCTTCATCCTGGGACATGGCCAGCCCCTCCTGGCCCATTGAATATAGCAGCCCTTGGGTGACTAGCACTGTATCCTGAGTCCCGGCCTCTGGACCTGGCCTGACTGGAGTCCATCCTGGGTCTGCCTGTCCCAGCCATGTGACCGAGGTCAAATACCTTCACCAACTCCTGTGTCTCCATTTTACTTTATTAAATTACTTACTTACTTACTTACTTATTGAGACAGAGTGTTGCTGTGTAGTTTGGATGGATCTTGAATTCACTATGTAGCCCAGGCTGGCCTTGAAAGCACAGTGATCCTTTTCCCTCAGTCTCTCAAGCGTTGGGATTACAGACATGTGTCACTATGCCTGGCCCATTGTAACATGTAAATTAACGTGTGTTCACTTAAATCAAGCACTGTACGCCTGGCACGTGGTGCATGCTCGAGTCTGAAAGGGTAGTTGTAACATTGCCTGCTGATGCATCCCTGGCTGATCCTAGAAGGAGAGAACATTCCTTCAGGGAGACCTACATTTAGGCCATGGGAACCTAGAGGGTTGAATGACATTGAGATCTCCTCTGTGTTGGGTATGAGTGACACAGGGAGAAATCTACACTACTGTTTGGGGGTACATTCCATGAAGAGGCCACTCTAACACTGTTGTAGGTGTGCTATGTGGGGAAACAGGTAAGATAGCTGAGGGGGTCGTACAAATCACATTTATTGAGCACTGACTGTGTACCAGCTCTGCTATAGAGCTTTAGCAACACCCGGTGTTGTCTTATCCTTCCAGAAACATGCTTTATAACATGACAATTATCACTAGCATCTCAGAGATATGGCAGAGGCTCAGAGCTGGTTGACTAGCTGCTCCTCCATGCCAGAGAACATTATGGAAGGAAGTGTACCTGAGCCAGGAGCCTAGTTACTAAGGATATCACCTTGAATTTGAGCCCTACAGTGCCCCACAGTGATGTCCCCTAGTGCAGAGAGCTCTGATGAGTGTGTGTTCAGGCATGCTTGTGCCCCAGGAGAAGCCTGCAGATTAGGTGAAGTGAAGCTCAGGACAGACGTGATGGTGGACAAGGCTGGCAAAAGAGGCATGAAGGGCTGCTGTGGGGCCACCCAAGGGTGGTCCTGGAGTCCCAACAGGCCAAACTGCACTTGGGGAACACCACTGAGCCATCTGTGCTGCTGGCCATGGGCCGTGCCCACCATGCCACACTGATGACCCTGACCACCTCCGCCCTCCAACTAGGGAACAGAGGGAGCTGGAGGTTGTCTGTCCTGCTGGACAGGCACTGGCAGAGGCATGGGCGCCTGTGCCTCCCCAACCTTCCGGTCCCTTGGCCTCCCCAACACAATTAACTGCTCTTGTCTAATTGATTCCTCTGGTATTCACAGGACAATTAGAATTTAAATTGCCTTTTACAAAGGTCATAGAAACATGATCAAAGAGGAATCTATTAGAGCCCTCCTTCCCAGCCCCCCAGAGGCTGGGGTGGAGCCTAGGTCTCAAGGAACCCCAGCCTGGGAAGCCTCATTGACTCCTCTGGGTTGCTTCAATCACCCCAAGTCTCTTCCAAGGCCTCTTGGTTCCCTGTGCTCACTCGAAAGAGAAGGAAAAGCCTCACTCCTGCTCCCCCACACCATTGCCTGCATCCTTTTGGGAAAGCTCCCCAACCCTATATGTCTTGGCTTGTCCCTCTGGATCTAAATCTGTGTCCGCATGGCCTGCTTGAAACCCCAGTGGTCTTGTCTATGAAGTGGATCTGGCTCAGTCTGCTCCCAAGCGGGGCAGCTCCCTGTGGTTAACTCTGTGCCTACATCCTCCCACCTATGCTGGGGAGTCTGCATCCTCTGGGTCCTGCAGCCCTGACTGTGACCTTCCCCTGGCTTGTTCCTCCTCCTGTCCCCAGCTGGGGGCCTGCAGCAGAGCCTGCTCACTCCATCCATGAACTCCACTGCAGAGCTTGCAAAGGGCTGGACACTAGGGCTGAGACCCAGGACATTGCCCAACTGCCAGATAGCAAGGCCAGCTAGAGGAGACACAGGCCTGGGCAGGAACTGCCCGGGCTTCAACCTCCCAGAGTTGAAGGTCTCTGGTTGATCAAGGTATCTGACTTCCTCACTGGCTCAGGTTCTTGGTCTGGGGTCAATTCCCAGTGTTGCAGCTGGCAGAAGCTGGCCTGTGGCCTCTCTTGAGCAGCTCAGGTTCTAAGTGCAGCTAGGCCTGCCCAGCTGTTAAGAGTTGGAAAGACTGGACTGACAGAGGCCAGGAAGAGCCAAGGTAAAAGGACACCTCCTCCCGGGGATAGCCCACCCAGCTGCTGCTCCTGGTAGTGTTGGCCATGCCTATTGTGCCAGACCAGCCACAGGAGAGAAGTAGGGTCAGCTGAGTGCTTTCTCCATCTGGGTGGCTCACCTCTGAGACCTACGTGCCTGGTGAGTCCCCACACCTCAGGAAGGCAGTCGCATGTGCCTGTCCCTGAGCGGTACACTTAGAAAACAGCTCAGAGAGCCAAAATGTCTTACCTAAGACTTCTACATCAAGGGATGGGCAAGGCTTGGAATCAAAGTGAGGTCTGGCTGGTTCTAAGAGAAGCTTTGGCTCAGCCCTATGGCTGGGGTTGCTTGACAAGGGTACCCCAGGTGACCAGATATCATATCCTCTGCATTTGCGGGGGAGGGTAGAATCTGGACACTTTGGGAAGAGAGTGCAAGGAATCAGTATTCTTCCTGCTCCACGGCCCCAAGGTCAGGAGACATCATCATCCCTCATTTAGAGCCTGCAGAGCCCTGGGTGGGAGGATTATGTGGATAATCCAGCCTGGATCACCCAGCCTTAGGACTTCATTTGGATGCAGACGAGGCCACAGTGGGACCCAGGCAGAAACAGTGCAGTCAATGAATGCCTGGCCCCTGACCTGCAGCAGGATCTACGGAGGACTGCAAAGGAAGAGAGGCGAAAAAGGGCAGCTGGCCAGCTCAGGGCCTCAGAGAGTGAGCCAGAGTCTGGTCAGCTTAGAGACCCTGTTTTCTCACCTGTGGGCAGTAAGTGAGAGGCCAGGGTCACAGGGGAGGGAGGGGTCTTATCTGGGATACTCAAATGTAGGGGATGTGCTCTGACCCACCATTTGGGTGGGGCTGGGCATTCGGCCAGGCCTAAAGAACAGGAAAACTCTACGCTATCAATCCCACGGGGCCAGGCAAGCAGCCACAAAACTGTTGTGACAACAGTAGGTAAATTAAGTGTCCCCAGAGCAGGACAGGGCGGGTTTGCTGAATTGGGATTTATGGCCTCCCCACCCCATTTACTGCCTGGTCAGCCTGCCTCTCCCAGCCTTGCCCTCAGCAGCTCCTGTCCTGTGAGGAATCAGTGGATGCTGCCAAGCCAGAGTCATAGGAATGGGGGTCTCTAGGAGTGGGGTCCTGGAGCCACACCACTGCCTGCCTCAGTTTCCAGGACAGCCCAAGACCTAGGGAGAGAATGAGGTCACATGAGGCCTGCTCCAGCCTCTGGCCTCTAACAAGCCACCCACAATCTTATTTGGACTTCTGTCTGGCCTGCATTTCTGAGCACCCCAGCTAGCCAGGATCTAGCCCCAGGTCCCTTCCCCAAGCTCTCACTGTGTCTCTTACCATCTCCCATGCTGCTTGGGACAAATGGAGTCCCCTGTACCTGCCCTCCAGGCCACCATTCCTCATGTGGGTTGGGCAGCTGCATTAATGTGCCAGCATTGGAGGTCGGTCGTGTTAGGAGGAGACACAGCTTGGAGCCTTTCATCCAGGAACCGCTGACCTGGATGCCACAAGATGTTTGAAACAAACAGGACATCAGTAATAACAGCAAAGGCTGCTATTGTACAAACGAAAACACATGAGGCCTGGAGTTACCGAAGCTTCCTTGACCAACCTGGTCTTCAAAGTGGTTTGGCCTTGGACTCCCGGCTCCACAGGAGCCCTTGATTGAGGACAACCAAGCAAGGCATCATCCTAGGCCACCCCAAGCCCTGGTCCTCCGGAGATCCATGCACAGGCTAGCAAGAGGAACACTGCTGCCCAGTGCTTGGGCTGAGTATCTCCTTGTCACTTTAGCTGAACAGAAAAGTGACCTGTGAATGGCTGGTGACCACTGCCCAAATAATAAAGTCTCAGTCACATAGGGACACTGGTGGCTCTGGGAGGTACCACCTATATCAGGACAGCAGCAGGGCCACACAACACCTGGCCTGCACCCCTCGGGGATGGCTCCTTCCAGCTAGGATCCCAGAGACCCTGAGGCTTCAAGTTCTTCATCTGGCTCTCTGTGGGAAGCCAGGGCTCCCTGGTACCAGTCAGCCTTGGCCTGGCTCCAGATCCCTGTGGGCACATCTTTCCTGCATTCAGTGCCCAGGCCTAAGGCTCCCCAGCAGTGTCTTCAGAACCTTGCCTGTTCCCACTACCTGGCCTCTGTTCAAGCCACTGTTCTTCCTAGAGGACAGACAGACAGACAGACAGACAGACAGACACACACACACACACACACACACACACACACACACGCCATCTCCAATTCCGCTGACCCTCTCTGTCCAGCAAAGCTCAGATCCAATGGGCCTCACCCTGCTGGATGTGGGTCTTGGGCCTTCCTCTTGGTCGATAGGGGCTTGTGTGGAAAAGGGTACTGCTGAAGCCTATTTGGCCACGTTGGGTCATCCCTGGCCAAATCTGTAGAGTGGAAAGAGAAACCCAGCCCACCTCCCTGCTTAAATCTGTAGAGTGGGGAGAGAAACCTAGCCCCCACGTTCCGGACACTGGGGACCTCAGGGTTAAAACAGTTGCTCAGAAGGGTGGAGCAGGGCAGCCCAGAGCAGAGCTCCTCCTGACGCTGTGTGTGTGGAATTCGCACGGGAGGGCCTGCTGAGTCAGGGCAGACCCAGAGCAAAGTGGAGATATGGGGTAGAGAAGAGGTATCCTGCCTGTGTTGGGGACCCTGCACACAGAAAGGCTTACAGGCAAAGCCAAGGGGCCCGTGCCAGGGGGAGTGATGGGGCTGAGTATATCTGGTGTGTTTGCATGTGCATGGTGTATTGTGTGGCTGTCATGTGCATGACATCCAAAATAAGAGCATGCATGGGAGCCTGCATGTGTGACACTTGTGTGCGCATCTGTGCATATGTATTCATGTTCATGTGATAAATGTACATGTGTATAAGCGTATGTGGCATATGTAGTATTGTGTGGATGTGCAGAGTGTGTGCATATATGTGAAACATGTGTGCTCTTGTGCCTGTCAAAACCAAGCCTCCTTGTCCAGCATGCTTAGCTCAGGGCCCCTACTGCCCACTGCTGCCCCAGACAGCTGCAAAAGGACAATGTCCACAGCCCCCACTTGGGCCACATATGTCTCGGCAGCAGCTGGTCCACCTCCAGTGTCCCTTCTGGACTGGTCCAAGAAAAGCCCAGACCCTGGGGTGTGAGCATCACAACTCTCTCTGGATCCCACTTCTATTAAGCTAAGAGCTCCAAAGCACAGAGCACCAGGGTTCCCCAATCCTAACCCTTCTCTCACTGGAACATTCTTGCTGAAAGGGTCCTGGCCCCTTGGCCCAGAAATGGCAACAGAGAGCCTGGGGAGATTTTAGTAAATGACAAGCACCCAGCAACCATGCAGGTCCCCAAGGCCACCATATACCCCCAGCTCAGACTAGAATAAGTCACATGTTGTACAGCTGTGGCCCTTTAGTGACCACCCATCCCTCCAGCCCTCAGTAGCCATATACACAGGAAGAAGAGGGCGCAAGAAGACAGAAAGTCACCTTGCCCAGCTACCCCTGCCCTGGCTATTATCCCCAGAGGCCACACTGTTCTGGGACAATGTGCTTAAGTAGAAAAGCTACAACCCTCTTGTGATTCCATCCTAATTTCAGGGCTCCCTCTGGGGGGCAAAGCCCCTGTCCTCCTCTGCCTGCTTCCTTGGCCCTCAGACTTCCTGGAGCTCATTACCTGGTGCCTGACCAAGGCCTGGCCCACTTGGGGACAGCAGAGAAGCCAAAGAGGCTTTGCACAGAGATGGCAAAAAATGGAGGCAGGTAACTAGGTCCAGCCTTGGGGTGTCCCTCCCCAGATGGGGAGCACACAGCATACAGATGAGCACATAGATAGGGACCTGGGTGGGAGCAGATTCAGGACCAGGGAATGGAGCTAAGGACAGAGCCCCTAGAAGTCTCAAGATACAGCCAGAGGGAGCTTCAAGAATGGTCTGCCTTTGCCTGTCTGCAGGCAGAGACAGAAGGCACAAGGACAGCAGGAGGCACAGCACCCTGGGCAGCAGGAGGAGGCTGTGTTGGCCAATTCAAGTGGGCAGAGCTGGACTTCAAAGCTCAGAGACGTTCCCAGGATACTGGCCTCCCTCCCTTGGAGAGGCAGATGTCACTTTGATAGAGAGAAAAAAGCATATTATATAGTGCAGGTGGAGGCGGGCAGGGGAAGAAAGTCCTCTCCCTACAGCTACCCAGGGATCCACAGGGCTCCTCACAAGCATCAAGTCTGCTGCCTCCCATGAGCTGAGCAGCCAGGTCCTTCGAGATGTCTTCATCTCCTAAGGGGAGGGGTGGCTGCTTGAGGTCAGTGTCCACTGTGGGCCACTGTCCAGCAGGCTGAATCGGAATATGGTCCTGCCAGGGTGGGAGAAGAAGCCACTTCTGCAGAAGCCAAAGTGGTGGGGCCTGAGGCTGGTGGCCACCTCGCCCTGCCTCCTGCTGTCCTGTGCGTCTTGAGATGTCTTGGAGCACATGGTCCTGGCCCCTGCAACTTTCCTTTCCCTCTTTTTTGCAAAGGTCTGTGGACGTCATCCTTTTGTAAATGTCCTTTTGCAAATGACTTTACCTGGGTTCCACCTCTCCCAAGTCCCCAGGATGTCTCTACCATGACTAGGCCTCATGCTGCCCTCACATGGACTGGCAACCAGATCTCAGGCTATGTGCCCATCCAGGATGGGTACAAGGCAGTGGTGCCCCTGGAGCTGTTCAGTGTGGGCCTGGACCAGTGATGGCAAACTGTTTAGAGCTTTCAGGAATGACAAACACCTGGCTGTGGCACGCATGCCACAGGTTCACCACCACTGGCCTAAACCCTATTCCTGCTCTTCCCCTCTGCCACCCAGACCTGTCTGTCATCACGACACCCAGCCCATGACTTGGGTTCCATGTTCTCCTGGGAGAGAGTCTGTTTCCCTCCCAAACAGTAGCCAGGCAGGACAGTCTGGGACCAACTGGCGCCTCCTCCTCGCCACAGCCACCGCCCACAGCGGCACCTTTGAGGTGGCCACAGTTCACCATGGTCCCAGTGGGTGCTAAGGAATGTTCTGTGGGAATTGTGTCCTTGTAACCAGGCACCCAGCTGGAGAAGAAGGTGTGGCTAGGGTCCCAGCTCCAGGCCAGCAGGAGACATCCTGGAAATGTCCCCATGCAAAGTTCCATGGGCTCTGAAAGTCACAAGCCTTTCTGGGCATCACACTCCTGGCTCTGTGGAAAAGACCATGTTACAGAGGGGCTCAGTGTACCCTCTGCCTACATGCCTAGGGAGGCACGAACTCCCCAGCACCAATATCTCACCAGCTGGGCTTCTCTAGCCAGCACCCTGACTCTCTGTGCCAGGGCACCTGTTCTAACTCCTGACTTGGTACCATCAGCACCCCAGTCTCTGCGCACGCCTCTCCCCACATGCCCTGGAGGCCAGACTGCTCCAGAAACTCCTAGCTGCCCTCCCTGCTCTGCCTCCAAACAGGAGCTGGCGGCCTACAATGTCCACCGTTGCTCCCTGCTGTGCACAGACTCGGGAGGGGGCGGAACCAAACGGTGCCCCTGACCATACCAGGCTCCCGTGGCCCAGGTCCCATTTGCAGCAGCCTGGGGCAAATACCCAGTCAGGCCCTGGGGACATGGCCCTGACCCTTTGCGAAAGAAAGTGGGAAATACAAGTGAGGGAGGGAGAGATCCCAGAAAATAAATCCCCAAGCCTCATCTGTGATGGCAACATACCAACAGCCACTGCTGACGTGGAAAAATAAAAGTTCCTGGCTTGTTTTCTTCACCCTCTCTTTCTGAACGATTTGACGTTTTATTCCCCCCATCAAACTCTCTATTCTCTGTTAATGGCAGAATAATAAAAAATTATCCCTCATAGCATGTGAGTGAGAGGCCAAGTCGGGAGCCCAGGAGAGGGAGGAAAGAGAGGAAGAAAAAGGTTATTATAAACGTGTCAGCCTTGTTTATGGCCCTTTATCAGCCAGGGAGAGGAGGGAGGAAGGGGCGTCATTGGCGTGCTTTAAAGCGCTGCCAGCTTGGCTGGGGAGTGTAAATAATTTTTATTTTCAGCTGCATTTAGATATTTTAAAATACACACTCGCCAGCAATCATGGGGAGCCAGCTCAGCCTGCCGGGGCACAGCAACTGGGGATAGCCTGCCTTTGATGGGGTTGGGTGACAATCAGGGCTTTCAAAGGCAGCATTTGCTGATAAAGGCTTCTTTCTTGGGAGTTGGGGAGTTGGGGAGATAGCGAGCCTGGCCTACTGCCTGCCAAATTTCTTGGCTGGCTGGCGAGGGCTAATCTGACAGGGCAGGACAGGATGGGCCAGGTGCCCAGTGTCCTTCCTGATAAGGGCATGGTCAGCCTGAGCCAGGGTGCCACTCCCACACTGCCAGACACGTCTCCATCACGAGCTTGGGATGGCTTCACTTCAGACCCTCACATTCCATGCACATGTTGGTCCCTGGGCAGTGTTTATGGGGTCCCTATTGTGTGCTGGGATCTAAGAACTGAAGGGCAGGGAAACTTAGAAAGATCATCTGGCCTAACTGGTCTTTGATTACTGGTCCTTCTTGACCTTTAGTGTGTGCCCAGAGGTTAGTCATGCTGTGTGACCTTAGCAAGCAGCTCCCTAGGGCTTAAAGTCCACTGGGAGATAATAGTAATGCCAACTGCATGGTCATGGGCAAAAAACAAAATGAGTACAAAGACTTTGCTACCTGAGCCCAGAGAGCTCCTGTTTACTGGGTGTGAACTGCAGTAGGAATAGTAAATTTTATGAGAATCCCCCATATACTGTAGCATACCCACCACAGAAACCAGGTTGTAGAGGGGAGCACAGGAAGCCTAACTCTGTCCTCTGGGGGTGACTGGGACGTAACACAGAGGGACTGTGCATGCATTAGGTGAAGCTTATGGGTACAGGGGTTAGGTTACCCTGATGGAATGGGCAGACTGGGAGGGATGGGAGGAGCCTGGCTTGGATGTTAAGGAGAGGGAGGTCAGAGGCCGGATGGCCTGAGGTCCTCTCCAGGCTGGTTCCCTGGCTTGGATATTAATGCCCATGGGAGTTGGTAGTGTGGCCAGCACCCTATCAGCCCCTGAGTCTTGGAGCTCTTATCTCTCATACCCATCATGCCCGAACCTCCCATGCCCACATGTACTTCAGAGTCTCAAGACTGATACCAGTAGACAGTAAGAATAGCCTGGCTCAGAAGAGCCAAATAATGGAGCCACAGTCCCAGGCCTGCCACTCTGCTGGTCATGGGAGAGAGCCCTAGAGCCCTTTCCACTGGTTCCTCCTTCTGATTAGAGATGCACATGGCTGGAAGGACACGAGGTACCAGGCCAAAGGGTAACTGGGTATTTGGGCCAAGGTGCTGAGCTGTGCCAAGCCTTCCCTGGGGACTGTGAGCCAAAAGGAAGAGTAGTAGGAGATAGGAAGGAGCAAGGGAGAGGAGGGAGTGGCAGCGGATGAGGCCTCTGTAACTTCCTCCCTGCCTTATTATTCCTGTAGTCAACCCTACAGGCCACAGGTGCAATGCCCCCTGCTGAGCCTGCCCTTCAGACACTCACAAGAGGGAGACAGATGTAAGCACAGAACGAGGCAAGTGTGACATATGGTGGTCAAGAGTGGCAAGGGAAGGAGGACATCAGGAAAAGTGGCACAGAGCAACAGAGACTTGAGTGTCTTCAGAAGCAGCATGGACGATTCCCAAGCAGATTAGGTGGGGAGGAAACAGCACATACGGACAAGGCCTGGGAGCCTGTGGCTGCACAGTTCCCTGAGGGGAGTGTGAGACAATGCTGGGGGTTAGCTTAGTACCAACAGAGAGCTAAGGAATAGCTGAACTACTAAGGACATTAATAAGACTTGAAACAAGGATTCCTCTAGTCAGATATATATATGGGAAACACCAGAAGCAAGAGCACAACATATAAGATCAATATATAACAATCACCTGTACTTCTCTACACTGAAAACCAACAGGAAGATTAAGAGAACACTTTTATTTATAATAGCTTCAAAAAGTATAAAGTACTTAGGAACAAATTTATCCAAGTTTCCCCTGGACACTGCAAAACATTCCATAAGAAATTAAAGAAGATTGAAATCAATGGAAAGATATCCCATGTTCATGGATTGGAAGACAATAGTCAAGAGTACAGCGTTTCACAAACTGATTGATAGAGTCAATGCAAACTGCCAGAATCTCAGATGACTTTTAGGACAAACTGACAAGATCATGTTAGAAATTTTACAAAAATGTAAGGGTCTGCTGGTTGGAATGCAGAATAATACAGACAGATAGTTTGGTGATTTGTTACTAAACTAACCATATACTTCTTTCTGATCCAGCAGCTGGGCTCTTTGGTATTTACCCAAATGAACAGAAAATTTATATCTACGCAAAAACCTGCACATGGCTGTCCGCAGAAGCTTTGGCCTTGACAGCTTCTAAGTGGAGGTCACCAGGGTGCCCTTCACTAACGAATGGAAAAACTATAGTATGACCAGACAATAGAATACTTCTTTTATACTAAAGGAAGTAAGCTGAGAAATCATGAAAAAAATGTTGAAGAACATGAACTGCATATTACTAAGTGAAAGCCACTAATCTGGAAGAGTTACATGCTGTGTGCTTCCAGTGGCATGGCGCTATTCTGGGGAACTACAGTGTCAGTGCCAGCCAAGACTCTGGGAGGGAGAGGGATGAATCAGTAGAGCAAAGAGGACTTTTAGTGCAATGAAACTATTCTGTATGGCACTATGATTGTAGATACATGTCGTTGTCAAAACTCACTCTGGATATCACTGAGAGTGAGCCCTTCACAGAAATTATGCAGGATTTGAGTGATAATGATGTGACAATATGGGTTCATTGATTGTAACAAATGTGGGGGTGTTAATGATAGGGAAGGCTGCATGTGTGTGACAAGTTATATGGGAACTCTATTCTTGGGCTCAATTTTGCTGTGAACATAAAACTGCTCTAGAATATAAAGGCTGTTTAAGAGACTTAGAATAGCCAAAACAATCAAAAGAAGTAACAAAGGTGGCAGACTCATATGTCTAGATTTTGAAACTTACCACAAACCTACATTAATCAAGGCAATGTACGGGCATGCAGACAGACATAAATCAATGAGATAGAGATGAGAGCTCAGAAATAAACCCCACAGTTATGGTCAATTGATTTTCAAAGGCAGAGCCAAGATAATTCAATGGGGACAAGGATGGTCTTTTCAACTTGTGAGGCTGGGACAGCAGGATATCTAACATACAAGAGCATGATGCTAGACCACTCTCCCTATAACACACCCAAAACCTGTTTCATATGGATCAAAAGGCTAGGGGAGGCCATATTGCTCGGGCCTCTTGGGAGAGAGCTGGACCGGCACCAGGCTGGTCTCTCTGGGTCTTCCTCCATGTTCACCATCATTTTTCCTCTTCTAGGACTTTTTTTTAAAAGAACTTTTGTTTGTTTGTTTATTTATTTATTAGTTTTATGGCCAGCTCAGCCTGCCCTGAGGGCAGGGCTGGTGCAGCATGTGGTGCCGGGGATCGAACCACGGTCCCTGCAGCTGCCTAAGCTTTCCTAAGCAGGTGCTTTAGACCACTGAGCCATCCTGCCAAGCCCCCTTCTAGGACTTTTGAGTCAGTGATGCATCCTGGGGTGACTCATAGAGATAGCAAAGTTCCCTAAAGGTTTTCCCTCTGTCCTCCAATTTATCTGCTTTGAGAGTTAATGGGAGTAGACCCCAGTCTAAACTTCGGGGGGACAATTTCTAGCAGTCAATAACACCTTCCCTCAATAATGCAGAGTAGTAGTACCCTGTGATCCTTGTCTTAGCATCCACAGGTCAAACCAGCAGCCTCTTAGTAGACAGCAGCAGGTATAGATTGTTCATCTTGGAACTGTTGTAGCAGGCTTGTCAGTGAACCAAGGCTCCAGTTCACCAACCTCCCTGGATCTCCCTTGCCAACTTCACTTTGCAGATCAGTCCATCTCAAATGGACTCAGTGTCCTCACCTTCAGCTCTGGACTGCCCTCTTGACCAGCAATGGCATGTGTGGAGATGACTGTGTGCTAACACCAGGCATAGACCAGGGGAGTCTTTTTATGTTTCCATTTAACTCTGGGAAGCCTGTTCCCAGCACAACGACAAACCCAAGCTTGCTGCTATGGCATAAGTGATCATAAGCAGAGACTCGGCCTTCCAGGGGAGACCATCCTAAGCCAGCAGTCCTACTGTATCTGGCTGCAGACCTGTGAGGAGCCTACCTGGGGTCAGCCTGGCTTGCCTGGCCTGCTACTACCCACTGACTTGCAAGCTGCAAGCAGAATACAGAAGCACCTCCCTGCAACATTAAGTCCTAGGGCTGTCGGGCAACCATTATTTATAATTCCCCAAACTGAGTCCCAAACCAGAGACAGCCCAGATGGGTATTGATGTGGAGCTGGAGGTATAAACAAGGACCAGCGGTGCTGTGAGACACCCTGTGGCTGTTAACAATGAGATCAATGCGTAGGTACTGACCCAGACGATGGCCGTGATACATTGGTGAGGGAAATCCTAGTAGCTGATCAATATGTATGCCATGACCCCGTTTTGCTTTTTTAAAAAGTCTGTGTAGTAAGATCTACAGAGTAGATGCCCTTGGGGAAAGCTGGCATACAGCACACCATTCACAGGGATTGGCTCTAGGCAAGAGAGAGTTTGATATTTTTTGTTTTCTGTCTTGTAATTTTGTTTGAAAAATGAAGATTATTTGAAAGGAAAACACAGTCGGTGGTTGTAGCAACTGTATTTGTGGAAACCAAGGCTGAAATGCCTTCATGTGGAATCTCCTGCTCTCTCTCCTCTGCTCTGGCTGCCTTGAGTCAAGGTTGCCCTTATTTTAGTCACCTTTATGTTGCTTGGGGAAAAAAAGACATGCTGAACACAACATAGAAGAAGAAAGGTTTGTTTTGACTCACAGTTTCTGAGGGATCAGTCCATGCTCAATGGGCCCCAAGTCAGAAACATCCTGATAGAAGGGCCTGTGGAGAGAAAGCAGCTCACCTCATGGTAGCAGGAAGCAGAGAGGGCAAGAGTCAGAGAGGGGGCAAAGGTGCTGCCCCAGTGGCCTCCTTCCTTCAATCAGGCTTCCCCTGCTAACATCCTGTTCAGCTACAGACCACCTCATAGATGAGGTTAGTGCCCTATGATCTAATGACTTTCCCAAGCTCGTCCTCTCCATGCATGATATTTTTTTCAAAGGACAATGGGGATATTTTTGATATTAAACATAATAAACATTCCCCCCCACACACCAAAAGCCAGAACACACTTTCACCCTCATAGACTTCAGTATGTTCTATATCATCACCATCACCATCACCACCACCACCATCATCACCATCACCACCACCACCACCACCACCACCACCACCATCACCACCACCACCATCATCATCATCATCATCATTATCATCATCATCATCATCATCATCATCATCATCATCATCATCATCACTTTACAGTATGGGAACAGAACCCAGGGCCTTTGAACTAAGCTCCATCCTCAGCATTGATTTACTGATTGATTGCTTAATTGATTCAGATTGCATCTTGCTACATCACCATGTTTCCCAGGTTGTGCTGAAACTTGTGATTTTCTAGCTTCAGCCTCCCAGAGACAGTTTGTGCCACCAGGCTCAGCTCACCTTTGGTATTAGAACAGGAAGAACTTTAAGGGTCAAATTTCACCTTCTCTTGGTACAGATGTAGGGAGCCTGAGGCATAGTGGAGATAGGAGGCACATGGGATCCCCTCTCCCTGATGATTGGGAGACCAGGGAACCCTGTGTTGTTGGATCTTCACTGGGCCCCATTTCCTTTGTTGGGCTTGCAGCATTGGAGACAAGATTTATTTTTCTTGAGGGGCTGAAAGGGAGAGTGACAGGGCCAGAGCCAAAGAGAAGGAGGTTTGGGAACCAGTGGGCACAAGTGCCAGCCTCAGCCCAGTGCCTCTGGCAGCAGCAGATAATAAGCAAGAATAATAGTGGAAAGAGAGCAAAATGTCACCCGCACTTGGTGTCATTAGCCACCAGAGAAGGGAAATATCACATAATTAGGCTGGGCCTTTGTTTGCCTTTGTGGAGGGGAGTGCGAGGGCCTGGCTGTGGGTGGGGGCTACACCTCTGTGGGTGTTGTTTACTGGGGGCAGGGGTGGGGAAGGAGAGAGGATTTCTGAGCTGGGGCCAAGCACCCTGCAGCAGCCCACTTCCCCAGCTTGCCCTGCTGGGTTTTGTGGGGTGGAGAGAGCAGATACAGGGAAAGGAATGGTACTTGTTCCATTTGGAAGCCAAGCCATGGAGCTCCAGGCTCCTCAGCTTCCTTGCTAAACCGCTTTGCTGTTGTTTGTTTATATTTCCCTCGTTATTACCCAAGTCACAGAAACACCCCGGTAATAGCTGTAAAATTACACACTCGCAGCTAATTCGGGGACGACTCTTGGCATAGCAGCCGAGTTTTAAGGAGAAATAAACAAGGCCTGAAATAAAAGTCGGCAGGAATACAAATCTGCAGCAATGAGGGGCCTCCCCCTCCCTGCGGGCACCCAGTGCACATCACTGTTGTGCACCCCAGAGGCGTGCCAGGCCAGGCTGGGAACCTGAAGCCCAGCCTGCCTATCCCTGCAACCCATGGCCACGTGGAGGGGCCGTCCCTATCCTACTGCCTGTCCTCTGCAGAGAGCCCAGGTGCCTCCTTTAGAGGAAGCCAAATGCCAGCTCGTCCTTGTTCCCATCCACCCACCCATCTGCCCATTTACTCATTCATTTATTCATTCATTTGTTCAGTCAACTACTTTGTGCCAGGCACCGTACACTAGCAGCCAGTAAAATACAGACACTGGTTCTTTCTTTCTCAGGGTGACCATCTGGTACAGGAGAGACCAGAAAAACACATAGGAGAAAAAATATGCAAGCTGTCAGGATAAGTGCTCTATAGGAAAAGCACAGCATAGAAGGAAAACAGGGGGCCTTTTGGATAGGCCAGGGGTCAGTATAGAAGTGCTTATGGGAAAAGAGAGGCCTGCCTGACGCCTGAAGCCTGAAGCCTAAAGTAGGCATTTTCTGGGTGAAGAGGTGAAGTGTGTGTGTGTGTGTGTGTGTGTGTGTGTGTGTGTGATCCAGCTTGGAGCAATATCCAGTTGTGTCAGCCCCCATGGGGGCTGCAGACACCAAGATCCAAAAGAAAAGGTGAGGCAGGGGAGACCTGACTTTCCCTGAGTGGCTGGGAGGCAAGAGCATCCTGGAGTGAGGACAGAGCCCTGGGGAGCTGGGGAGCTGATACACTCATCCTGAAGTCTGAACAGTGGCAGCGTAACAGAAGGAACTAAAGAGCTGAGGAACACCCCAAAACAGGCAGGATGGGCTTGGGGTGAGTGAGAAAGACCAGGCCTAGGCCCAAGCCCAGGCCCAGATGATTAAGGATGTACTGGGGGGCTGAGGAGGGGCAGGCTGGGGCACAGGAAGGCTCTCTAAAAACAGCCATTAGCCAAAAAGCTACAGGGTCCTGGCCCCCAACCAGTCTCCCCAGGCAGGGCCCATTTACGTATTCCTCATTGCCTGACTAGATCTAAATAGGGCTAGGGAGATGGTGTTAAAATTTTATTTCCTATTTTGAAAAGGGACTAATACACTCAGATGTTTCAAAACAAAGATAATGCAGTAGGGAGGGAGCCTTCCTGTTTTCCCACTCCTTCCTTCTCTATCCCTGTTTTGGTATCCCCGTGGGTCTTGCCAGGAGCAAATCCAACCCAAGAAGGCTCTTAGCTGGTGACCAGATGACTTCGGGGGTTCTCACAGAGGGGCCTGGGCCTGGCCTCTGTCCCACCTACCCTCAAGCCCAGGGCTGTGCCATCGCTTGGTGAGAATCAATTGGATACTCTCAAATATTTATGAAACACTGATGGATTTTTTTCAGTCTGGAACTGTAGCTTTCATGGAATTTGGCTTTTTAGCCAGAAGGTCAATATTTTCCCTGGGCCACCATGGAGACACACATCCTCCAGTCTCACGCCTGGCCCTGGGGCCTGGCAACTCCTGCCATGTCAGCTTCTTGCTGGTGGCTGGTGACCAAGTGGGAGAGAACATAAAGAGGACAGGTCTGGCTGGGCAGAAGATTTTCACATCATGCCATTCAGGAAGGTGGCAGTGGCAGTGCCTGGTGGGGATAGGGGCTCCTGTGTGACCCTCTGCTGTGCTGTAGAGTTGGGTGGTGGAAATGTATTGGGGTGGGGGGTTGCTTACATTAGGTATTTGTAAGATCCTAACAGTAAGTGCTCACACACACACACACACACACACACACACACACACACACACATTTCCAAAGGCTAGGCAGGATAAAGAGGCTCCCCCCTAGCTCTAGCTCCCCTGGTATCTGTTGGCCCCTTTCTCCTGCTGTCCCCTCTCTGTCTTGTCTATATCTTGTCTGCATAGACAAGCTCCTTGTTTCCCCACTACCCTGGCTTTGACCTCAAGGCTGTACATGGTCAGTTCGGTTTTCACAATCTCTCATGGGCCACACTCACCCCATTAGTCTTGGGGGGGGGTGACTAAAACAGCTTCAAAACAGCTGCGCCCTTAGGGCCAGCAAGAGGCCATCAGATGGGGACAGCTGGGCCGTGGCCCAGGCACGCAGCTCTCAGACCATGCTACTCTTAGGCACCCCATAAATGGCTTTCTCCTAGAATAGAGCGAAGAATCTGAGCCTGAACCCAGGTTCTGCCCCAATCTGGATAGGTGGAGAGATAAAGCAGGGGAGGACCTCGCTGTGAACTCAGGAACTGTCAGCTTTGAGTACTCAGTGAGTGGCAGGACTTTGTATTTCCCAGACTGGAACACTGGGACCCAGAGAGGGAGAACCCCACAAGAGCCCCACAAATAGTGAGATTACAGGTGCACCCATGGGACTAGGAAAAACCATCTGGGGCCTGGGAGTGGCAAGGTGTAGAAGAGGGTGGCCAGTGTCACCAGGAGGCAATGGTAGGGACATAGGACTAGTAGATTCCCAAGGGACAGCATCAGTATCTAGATCTGGGCCTCTAATGTGTCATCTGTACAACTGGAAAGGGAAGTGGGGGCTGGAGGATTGAACAGGGCCAGCTGTTGGTGATTCTGAGTTGGCAGCCCGAGGCAGAGCGCAGATGAGGAGGGGGAGGAACCCCTGAAGGGTGGCTTGGGCAGGAGCAGGAGTGGGGCAAACCCTGTCCCCACTGTAGTTGTAGGGTGGCAGCTCTTCCCCTCCCCAGACGAGCCCAAGACTAAGGAGAAGGCTAGAGCCTGGCTGTCAGCGTGTGCCCCCTGCTACCTTCTTGTGGTTGATTTGCATAATATTTGCATAAATCTGCATAATTTAGGATGCAACCGGAGCTCCTCCTGGGCAGTCCAATTCACTGTGATTTTATGAGCTTTGAAGTGGCCCTTTCTTCTCTTGCCTGCTGCCTCCTGCTCTCCTTGTCTCTGTGCCTGGCTTGTCAGATCTTGTTGCCTCTGCCTGCTCTGGGCTCAGGATGAACTTGCAAGGCTCCCTCAGTCCCTGGACAGCCTCTGCAGTTGCAGAGTGGGGGGCTGTGAGATTGATGTTGGCCCCCAAACCCCAGTTGCAAGAGCTCTGCACAGAGGGAGTACAGGGACCCCCCAAGAAATCTCCACATAGGTTCAAGAGCAAGCTGGATGACCAAACCTTTTTTCCAATAGTCCATGAGTGGGCTGGGGACATCACAGTGGCTCTAGGCTTCTCCCCAGGAGCTGAAAAGGCTGAGGGTACAGGGAAGGACAGTGACTGACTGGCCTGGCAGCCAGCCCAAGGAAGGTAGCTCATGGATTACCGCAGTCTCTAGAGTACAAGAGACGCTGGCTCAACTCCTATTGGCTTAAGTAAAAGAACACAAGGCTGGCCATGTAGCTCTGTGGTAGAGGGTGCTTAGCATGCACAAGACTCTGGGCTTGGTCCCCAGCACTGGCAAGGAAGAAAGGAAGGAAGGAAGGAAAGAAGGAAGGAAGGAAAGAAGGAAGGAGGGAAATGGAGGGGGAGAGAAGGGAGAAGGAAACATGGGAAAAGAAAAGGAGAAAGAGAAAAGGAAATAGGATCTTTTTGCCTAAAGGAACATAAGTTCAGGGTACACAGACTTTAGGCATAGGTAGATCCAGAAGCCCAAAGGTCATCTGGAGGCTGCTGGCTCATCCTCTCCCTGCTGATGGCTTGCCCTGGCTCACCCCCTATGGCTCCAGGGGCTCCAGTGTGAGAACCTCTGGCTCCAGATCTGGTGAACTAGAGCTCCTGTGTTCAGCACTATGTCCTCTTGCTCTCACTTAGGTTGTATGCCCAGATGTAGGTGACTCTCTTGTTGCCCAAGTCTAGGTCCCATGTCCACCTCTGAGGTCAGGACAAAGTCGGCTCCCCTGTGAAAACTGAGAGTGCAGGAGGGGGTTTGGATCAGGAGAATCAGAGCCCCAGAAGCAAGAACAGGGAGGCCAGTGCTAAGGCCAAGTGGTAGGTGCTATAGATAGAGATGTGTGTTAGACAGGGGACCTGGGGATGGGAGGTAGGCAGGTGTGGGGTGGACACAGTGGAAGCTGTTAAAGGGCATTTCTTCCCTTTATGACAATACTTGAACCAAGTTGTGTGGGCACGAGGCCCTAGGCAGGGTATGATGCATGATCCCCAGGAACTATTGGGCCCAAACTGCGGGAGGTGGGCGAGGATCAGACAGGAGCTTGGAAGATGAGGCTTGGACAGTCATCCTCTAAGCCCTTGTCCTTGCAGGGAAAAGCAGGGGGATCCAGAGACTGCAGCCCCTCAAGACCCCGGAAAGAGGAAGAGGGGGAGGAAGGGGAGGAGCAAGGGGAGGAGGGCCAGAAGAGAGGCAAGAAGAAAGGAAGAAGAGGAAGACTAAGTGGAGAAGGAGGAGGAAGAGGACAGAGCTGCATGCTTTTTCTATAACATGACACGGTATTTGCATGTAGGGAGACGAAGACGAGCAAGAGAGGGTCTGAGGCAGGGACCAATATTAGATAACCAACTGCTGCTAGCTAGTTATTTATTTATTTATTTTCAGAGAGTTTTGCTATGTAGGTCAGCCTGGCCTTAAACTCACAATGTCGACCATGCTGGACTCAAACTTGAGGCGAGCTCTCTGCCTCAGCCTCCTGAGGACTGGGATTGCAGGTGCACTGCACTGGGCCTGGCTCAACTCACTGCTAAGATGGGGGTATTTCTGGCAGGTCAGGGACAGGAGTAGGTATGTTTGCTTGTGTACATGGTGGGTGTTCACTCTGGTGTCACTATGCAGTTATATCCCTCCTCTCTCTATCTGTCACCTGTCCCTGTCCCGGGTCCCCTGAGGCATTGTTTGGAGCAGAGATAGAGTGAGTGAGGGGAGAGGCAGGGCCCTACTCTGAACACAGCTGCCACCCCCACAGCTGGCAGCTCCCCTATGAGCTGTGGGCAGCCACTGAGTTCCCCAGGAAGCTGCTAATCCCATGTCCGCCTCCTGTCTCCTGGAGGGCGGTGTCCAGAGGATCTAAATGCCCTTCTCAGGGACAGTTGAGGAACTCAGCTTGATGGGTAGATTCTGATTCCAGCCCTAGGTGGTCATGCTTCCTCCTGGTTCCACAGACACCGGCTTTCAGGGATGGCATCATCATTACCTGGCAACGTCTCTAATATTTGGGCTTCCCAGGCTGGCTGTTTCCCCATCCTCAATTTATGGAGACCCTGAGAGACAGGCAGCCATGCTCCACGCTGACCTCAAACTCTTTGTATACCTAGGTGGGCCTCAAACTTGTGATCCTCCTGCCTCAGCCGTTGAATGCTGGGCTAACAAGTGTGTGCACAGTCGCCAGCTTGTGCCAGGCCCTCTGAAGGGCTGTCTTATGTCCTCGAATCTTCCCACTGTTCTGTGTCTCCTACAGTGAGATAGCTGAAGTGGGTAGGTTAGATGACTTTCTTTCCCAAGGTCATTTAGCCTGTAGGTGACCGATCCTGGTGAGTGGCCCTGTGAGTCCCTGAATGCCCACAGCATGGTCACTGCAGCAGGAGAGGCTGTTTCCAGGTCTTGGCCATCTGGAGGCTCTGTTGGCTTTGGCCCTGGGGCTCAAGTTCCTGCAGAACGCAGCATTCCAAACTCACAGGTGGGGCCAGTGAGATGGTTAAAGTGCCTGCTCAGAAAAGCTTAGGCTTAGGCAACCACAGGAACCACAGTTTGATCCCCAGCATCACATGCTGCACCAGCCCCACCCCCAGGGCAGGCTGAGCTAGCCATAATAAAAAATAAACAAATAAATAAATAAATAAAAATTGAAAAAAAAAATTGAGTCTAAACTCACAGGCGACCAGCACCCCAGGCAGGGAGGGTGTGGAGGAGTGAGCAAATGTTCATCCGCTGTGGTCGCTGGTATGCTCGGGCTCTCTGTCCTCTGCAAGGCACGTTGGAGGACCAGGGCTCCCTGATGCTACCTCACAGCTTCCCACATCAATGTCCCCATGTCAGCACTCAGCTTCAGTGGCGCAGCGTTCACCCTTCTGCCCCCCCCCAAGGTCCCTGTGGTGCATGAATTATGTCCTGACTGCTCCTTTCTAAGCCACTTGTCACTCTCTCTTCCCATTTTAGCCCCCAGCCCCTCATTTCCTGCTGTCCTCTGCCAACCCTCCTCTAGCAGGTCCCCAGAGATTGTTGTATATGAAATTATTTTGTGAAATCCAATAAAATTTGTAATCAGGTCAACATCATTATAAGAAAACAATCTTCCCCGATGCAGGAAAAATGCAGAAGAAAATCCCCCCCACCACGTGCACACACGAACACTCACGGCCATAGGCCCACAGGGTGTGGGCTCCAGGCACGAGTCCCTGCCCCCTCTAGACTTGTTTTGCTCTCTGTACAATGGGTCTTACTCCCATAGTCAGCTCACTGTAGAGGGGCTGCTCTGTCTTCCCAGGGCTGGGAATCAGATGAGGCCCAGGCCTCTCTTGGGGTGACAGAGCAAACAAAGGCTCCTATGACAGGGGCAGGGATTTAAGATCATAAATCAGGCCAACAAACTGTGTAGTGGAACATGATAGGATTCTCATCTTGACAGCCTCAAAGGCCAGGTTTCACTATGCAAGGCTCTGGAGACAACTTGGTTACCCCTGTGCTCTGGCCCAACCCAGGCCTGGCCCCTCCCTGCTGTGTGCCACCCCAGCACTGTGCCACCCTTTGTCAGGGATGTGCCCACACCATACCTCCCACCATCTCTGTCCTCAGGGCCTGATGTGTGCACAGAATGAGCAGAATCCACTGAACAGAGCAGCTAATCCCCAAGTGTGTGGGGCTCAGGGTGGGAGCCATCCCCCCTAGAGAGCTGCCCAGCCAGCAGGGTGAGGGGCAGTGAACCCTCAGACATAAGCCCTGTCCCTGCTAACAGGACTCATCTTCTACAATCAGGAACCAGGCTCTGTGTCCCGGACCCTCCATCTCTCCTCCTTGACCTTCTCTGCTCTGGCCATGGCCTCCATAGTCAATATCCAGAATGGGAGGGACAGACAGGGCTACTCGCTAGGTCCTGGACCATGGTTCACAGACCTTCTGTCCTGTGCTCTGAGCTGAATTCACTACCTAAAACTCATTCTCCAAGGCCTAGGTAACAAGAATACCTGGGGAGACTACTGACATGGAGAGTTTCAGTGATCAGTGAGGAAGAGTCCTTACCTGTGGGATCAATGCTCCCAGAGAAGAGGCTGGTGGAGCTTATCTGCCAGAGCACAGGGAGAGGACTCAGCTGTTCATGGGACCCCCAAATCCCCAGCACCCTAAAGTCTGGGACTTCTCTATCTCCAGGACTATGGGAAATAAATGTCTCCTTTAGTAAGTTAGGCAGCTTTGAAAATTTTTGTAAGGCAACACAAACAGACTAAGATGCCACACCTGACCCATGGTATGAGAGCAGGGACTCCTAGGGCAGCGCTGCAACTTCCTTGGGGCCAGGTGACCATCTTCAAATAGTCACCAGACAACAGGCGCTCAGGTCTGTAGGTGAGCGGAGGTGCTGGTGGGGACTGCGCTCTGATGACTCAGCTCTCAACTCCCTCATCCAAGTCCACAAAGGCCTTCGGAGAGTCAGGGATGTTGCCAGAGAAAGAAAACAGTCTTCTGAGTCCTTTCAGGGTGCAGGGGATGGGCTATTCTGTCATTTGGTGTTCAAAGCCACCCTGTAGAGGGCTTGGTGTGGCCTCATTCTATAAGGAAGGCAACGAAGGCCTGGAAATTATATGGCTTTCCAGCGTTTGCTGTCTTAGACACTGTGGCCCCACTAATACATGCCTGCCCAGGTCCCCACCTGTAGTTCCTCAGCTGGCCTCCTCTGGCTCCAGGCCCTGACTCACCCTAGAATGAGTAACCTAACAATGTCAGGAGCTGTCACTCCTGGGAGCAGCCTGATAAGGGACAGAGAGGTGTCCCTGCTTCCTTACCTGTGGGCAGGACAGCTCCGAAGTGGCTTTCTGCAGTTGCTCAGAAGTCCCTGGGGGAGACTACAGCCTGGTTGCCATAGCTGTCACCCTCTCAGGAATGCATAGTGTCTTGGCTTCCTTCCCTTCCTGTCTTCCTCTCCCGCTGCCCACTCAGGGTACCCTGAGGTCATTTCCCAAATCAGCTCCCAGTGTTTCCATCCTTGGCTCTGACTCTGCTGCTGGGGCCACTCTGCTGCTGGGGCCGTCACCAGCTAGAACTGGTCCCTGGCAGGGAGGGGGCCTCTCAGCCCCAGGAAGGCAAAGCCTAGGTCCCTGTTCTGTCTCTCTGCTGACAAGGCTGCACCTCTGGAGGCCCTTGGGTTCTAACTTCACTGTGGCCGCAAAGGAGAATGTGCCAGGCTGCCAGTCCCTTCTTTGCCTATCCAAGGCTAAAGGGTGGAGGCTAGGAGCTGGCGCCAGCACGGCACTTAGATATCCTAGCCCCTCAAGGGGAAGAGTGCTGGCTAGACTTTGGAGCTTAGCACTAGGTCCAGTCACTTTTGGAGAGTCAGCCTTTCCCATGACCAGGCCAGGGGAACTACTGAGGTAAAAGCACATGAACAATGATTATCAAACCCTCTTGCAGTTTCATTAACTGGGCTTTAAGCCTCCAAGCTCAGAGATAAAGTGTCTTCCCCAGTCATCCCCTCAGTGGCAGGGACCCTGGGGAGATGGCTTCAGGGGTTCATGCTGTACAGGGCAGGCTGGGGCATGCAGAGGGGTCCCCTGAGGGTCCGTGAGTGGGGATATCTGCCTGAGGTTTGTGCAGGAGTGGGACCATCCTC
This sequence comes from Myocastor coypus, assembly GCA_004027025.1. Taxonomy (NCBI): domain Eukaryota; kingdom Metazoa; phylum Chordata; class Mammalia; order Rodentia; family Myocastoridae; genus Myocastor; species Myocastor coypus. Next base: position 53,972 of record PVJA010008046.1, read on the forward strand.
TGTAGATCTGGAGCTGTCCCCTGTGAGGTCTGTCTGCATGTCAGTTCCCTTAGAACTCCAGACAAGGGGTTCCATAGCTGTGTGTTTCCTGTGTTTCTCCTAAGCAAAACAACATTTTTGAAAGAGCACAGTTGGAAATCTACCTTTCAGTCCCAACTCCCCTGCTTACCTGCACGTGACCCTGGCCTCAGTTTTCTCATCTGTGATATGGGAAGGGGAATAGCAAAGCTGCCTCCCACAGTGATGAGGGCATAAGGACTGCTTCTTGTTCAGCACCACTGTACTCAGCCTTTTGTGGGCACTGGGCACACAGTGAGGAAAACACAACAGTCTCCACCCCCCAGAAGTCTGGGCTCTCATGGGGACACAGTCATGTGGTCAGTTCATCCGGGTGAGTCTCAAAGCGCATTTGGTGGGCACCGATAGAGGCTGAAGAGAAATGTAAAGCTGAGGAGGAGGCCAGAAATCCTGGGAGGTGGTTAGGTTGCCAGTGTAGGTACCAGAAGGACAGATGTAATGAGGAAATGCTCAGCCCTGAAGGAGGAGAGTGAGTGCTGTGGAGAATCTGGTGAGAGGGCAAACCAGGGACAGGAATGGTGTGGCCAGGCCAGGAGCAGGGAGCAGCCCTGAGGCAGTGGGGTCAGAGGGCATGAACGGTATGAAGGACTGGCTGTTGCTCCCATGGGAGTGCAACCACTGGAGCTCGGAACCTGGCTGTTTTTATACCTGCTCTGGTTGCCATGGGAAGAAGAGGTAGAGCAGGCACAGGAGAGCAGGAGGAAGCTGGCCAACGACCAGGCCACATGCACAGGGTGAGGGAGGCAGAGAGCCAGATTTGGGTGGCAGGGAGGCACTTCTGGGTCAGATACAGTCGAGTCACTAACCGTCATATGGAGAGCAAGTTTTCTGACATTTTGTAAATTTTTTTTCTGGAACTGGGGATCAAACTCAGGAACTTGCACTTTCCAGGCAGGCACTTGTGCCCCTGAGGTTATCTCCCTAGGCCCTGTAATTTTTTAAGATTTTATTTTGCAGGCTGAGAAGATAGCCTGACAGCCTAAGCACCTATCTGACAAGTGCAAGGTCTTGAGTTTGATCCCCAGTACCACATGCCATTCCAGCCATGGAGCCCCAGGCATGCTGTGCCAGCCACCAAAACCAGGCATGGTGGCACATGCCTGTAATTCCAGCGCAGGGGAGGCTAAGACAGAAGGATCACTGAGTCCGAGCTGTGCAGCGAGATCTTACATCATAAAAAGGAAAAAAAACACATTTTGTTCTTTTTGTCTTATCTTTGAGAGTTATGTTATGCCTCCACTTAATTTAAAACCTTCTAGGAACAATGAGGAAGTTGGCTTGGTGCTGAAAGCCCTCACACCTCAAATTCCCCCAAGCAAGCCTCCTCCTCTTGAACCAAAAACCACAGGTTTTAGACTCCGGCTCTGCCTAGTGCACTTTTTAGGATGCGGTGGTGTTTTATTTATCATCAGTGTTGTATCTGGTTTCATGCTTACCTTCTATTTATGAAAATTGAGAATGGATTTTTTTCTCAAGGTAAGAAAAGATTTTTTTTTGTTGTTACAGAATCTACAGTGTCTCATTACATAGATTGGACTCATGGTGATCCTTCCTGTTCTTCAGCCTCCCAAGTGCTGGGATTACAGGTGCACACACCACCACACCCAGTTTCCATCCTTGTCTCAGCATGCCCCAGACAAGGGGCCAGCACGCCAGGCTGAGGATCAAATCCCCCAGCCACTGTGTCTGCCTAAGCAGGTGCTTTAATCCACTGAACTATCTGGCTGGCCCAGAAAGATATCTCTAAAAATACAGTTTCTATGTAAGTTGGCTTAAAGAATAAGTATGAGAGCAGGATGGTTTCGAAACTGTCTTGCAGGGCAACCCTGGAATAAGAGGCTTGGGCTCTCAGAACTATAGTGTATACAGAGCTTGTTTACAGCTGCACCGGTCCCTGAGCCTCTTGGACACCACCATGCTAAGGTCCTGTGACCCTCACTGATCTTTTGAATTTTCTGGTCTCCCAGATTCCGCCATCCGACATGTCCCAAATGGGCTCCACAGAGCCATTAGCTCTCTTGGCCCTATCCTGAGACAGGGTTTGCCCTGCAGAGTGAGTTTGCAATTCCAAGGTCAGGAGCTGCTTCTACTTTCTCAGTGTCCCGGAAGAGAGCCCAAGCTGTGACTGTCTGCTACAGCTCCCACCAGTCACACGTGTCCATGGAAACCTCAAATGCAGCTGCTCTGAGCCAGCCTAGGCTGCCAATGTAAAACAGAGCGACCAAAGAACATAAGGCATCTCATGATAATGTTTAACACTAATCCCAGTTGGATAGGACAGTATTTTAGATGCATTGGGTTAAATACACTGTTTTTAAATTCAATTCATCTCTTCCTCTTTTGTGAGGTGATCAGAAAGTTTAATTCCATCCCCGCCTGTGTGCATGTGCACTTGCACTGTAAGATTGTGTCTGCTGCAGGCAGGGCTTCGCACACAGAGCCCAGAACACGGGAGTCTGGCGCCCTTGGGCGGTGCCCGCATGGATCACCTCTCTGTGGTCCTGGCTTGCAGAGGCCATGTGGCTATGTTGGCATCACAGTCTGTGCTGTCCAGGGCCTTGTGTGCCGAGGCCCACAGGGCCTTTGTGCACTAGGGGTCTGGAGCAAACACCACTCAGGTTTAAATCCTAGGCTTCACGCCCACGGCTAGCTGGGATATGGGCTGCTGTAGGCCTGTTTCCCTGTCTTAACGTGGAGTTAGTAATGGCTAAGTCCATGAATGCTTTCAGTGACTGCATGATTAATGCAGCAGGGGTGCTGTCCTGAAAGCACATGGTCCACAGAGCCACTGTGTCTTTGCCCAGCCAAGCAGAGGACAGAGGGACAGAGGTGGCAGGCCAGCTCCAGCCCATCTGCACCAGGGCCCCACTGGGTAGTTCTCCTATCCCATGAGGGTGAGCAACCCCTGGGGCAGAGCAGGAATGGAGTCCCACATGCTCCTCCTCCTGAGACGCCCAATCAGGCTGGGCAAGGTGACCTTGACATAGAGCAGGGTGGGGGCAGCCGGGCTGGTGAGGGGCTAATGGCTAGAGGAAAGGAGCCTGGACTCCGTGAGGACCTCAGAAAGCTTGGTGTTAGCGCAGCTGGAAATTCTTAAGCTGGGATTTCAGTTTAATTACATATTGATTAAATGGAACAAAGGTGCGGGGGCTCCTGGGAGCAGGCACTGTGAGCGCCTGATGGAATTTCAGTCCTGCTTTTTTCGCACCTCCCACTCAGAGCTTGGACCCTCCCTGCTGAGGAGGCAGGCTCTGTATGGGCTCTGGGGCATCATGGGCTGAGAGGTCCAGCAGCGGTCAGGCCATAGAGCAAGCTTTGCTTCCTGCCCAGCCCAGCGGTCCGCCCACTCTCTTCCCAAGCTCTGGCAGGCCCAGACCTAGCCAGTGTCATGTCCAAGGTCAGTTGCTGATCTGGGTCCTGAACCTGGGTGTCTTGAACTGGTCCCTCCCTATACTTGGCATAGCTCAGACCTAGCAGCACAGAAACCCTGCCGTCCCCAGACTCAGCTGGCACCTGGCGGGTATTTTGTTACCTGTAACCAAAAGAATTCTGACAGATGCATCCACAAAGACCATGCAGGGACTCTGGACTTTACCTGAAGAACACAGGACAGCCAGACAAAATGGCATATACCTGTAATCCCAGTCCTGTGGGAGGCTGAGGCAGAATAGCTTGATTCTAGTTTAGACAAGTGACTTAATGAAATCCTATCTCAAAGTTAAAAATGGACTGGAGATGTAGTTCTGAGTTCAGTCCCCAGTACCACACCACACACGCACACACACACACACACTGCGCGTGCACATAGGTACACACGCACACAGAGAGAAGTAGGGAGCCACTGAAGAATTTTAACATGAAAATTTTTTTATAATTTCCACCCCAATAATATATAATACAAATATCACTCCAATAATTTACTATCATAAATTTTAAGTTGTACATACTTTGCCTCAATAAAAGTTTAGAGACAAACATATCGCTTTGAGTATAAAGTCCAGGAGGAAGAGCAGGAGGAGGAAGAGGGGTAAATCAGAGATGCCAGCAGGCAGGAATAGGCAGATTTAGGAGGCAGTGATCTCCACATCAGGGGAGTGACTAAGTAGCACTGACTTCCCCCTGTCAAGAGCCAAGAAAGTACTACACACCGTAGGCAGGGGTAGAGCATGACATCTCTCAGTTCTTGTCCACTGTATCAGGAGTTCTAGAATCTACTGCCCGAATACCTGAGGTGCAGCTGAGGCAGTGATGTCAGTGCTGGGGAGCAGCTGCAAATGCAGATGAACACAGTGGAGAGCTTTAGCTGCATAGAGACCATAACAAATCAACTGCTTGTAGATTTAGATCAAACCCTATCTGTGAATGAATGACAATTAGGCTGCATCTGGTGGCAGGCTTTCCAGCCACAAGTGAATTGATGTGCTTCAATTGACAGTTGTATTGGGTGGCAGCTTTATGTCAGAATGCAACACCTGTTTTAGTTTGTGGGTGGTTGCCTATTATTTTATTAACCACTTCTGCCTGCAGCTCTTTCCTTCGCTATGTACTTGTCTCAGCCAGTTTTTGGTAAGTCCACAGCTAACCCTCACCTAAATGAGTAAAGAAGAACAAGGTCTCTGGAGAGCTGCTTTGAAAAGAAAGAAAGACCCAATGATGAGGAAGCAGAAGACTAAGACTGCTGACAAAAAGGAAGGCTACATTTAAATAAAAATACTAAGAGTCCTACTTAAATTACAAATTCATTCACATTCTCCCAACCTGCTTTGTGGAAAAGGACTATACGGCAAAGCTGAAAGCCTTCAGAACTACCTCATTCCATGGAGACCAAGCACCCTGCATTAAAGGATAAGCCCTTGAATTTTCAAAAGAAAATAACATGAACATGAAGATCAGTAGGAATTACTGAAGGCTACCACTTCATCAAAAGTGTTCCCCATGAGCATCATTTTTAGCAGCTAACAGCCTGGTGAAAGCTAAGAAGGTCTTCCTATTGAAGAGTTGGTCCTGCCTGCTGTTAGGGACATTTGTCCTGAACTTTCAGGACAGACTACAGTTCAAAAGATGGCACATCTTCTTTCATTCGGCACCATAACTAGACCAATTGATGAAGCAGTAGAGAATATTGAGGTACAATTTTTAAGAGAATTAATGGGTAACTCTGGTACACAACTTAGGCCAGTGAATCTATTGATATTGACCGTGAGGGACAATACTTGTGTTTGTGCAATATATCTCTCTGGAGGATGAACATAAGGGTGTTATTTGCACCTTGTTTCCAACCAACACTAGAGCTGCAGGCCTGCTCAATCCTTTGAATGGTTGAACAGTAGAAAGACTGAATGGGTTGATTGGTGTTGGTTTATCATGGAGAGGGCAGTGCCTCAAGTTAGAGGGAGAGCATTTCTGAATCTTATGAGCTGCGTCATCCATAGAGGAATGCTGGTGAGCTGCAAAGTATCACCTGAACTTAGCAACATTTTGCAGGATGTAATTAAATTACCAACCACATTAAAGCACAGGGCTTTAATTCAAGTCTGCTTGGCACAACTCTGTGAGGAAATGATGGCAGAGCACACACATCTTCTGTTACACACAGCAGGGAGGGGGCTTCCTAAAGGTAGGTCACTGGTCAGAGGTGTGCATTACAAAAGCCACTCCAGAGCTTTTCTTTGGAAAAACAGGCACCACTGTCAGCCTACTTCAGTGACTCACAGTGGGCTGTAAAACTTATCCTCTCATGTGCCATATTCAACCTGCTCAATGAACACAATCTGTTGCTCTAAGGGAGAATGGTTACAGTGTTTACATCAGTACATAAAGTGGCTGCATTCACCTGGAGTTATGCGGGTGAAAAGCGAATGCTGGGAGTTTGGATGTTCCCAACACTAGCAGAGGGTTTTTTTTTTTTTTTTTTTTTTTTTTTTTTTTTTTTTTTTTTTTTTTTTTTTTTTTTTTTTTTTTTTTTTTTTTTTTTTTTTTTTTTTTTTTTTTTTTTTTTTTTTTTTTTTTTTTTTTTGGTGGCAAGGTCTCCCTTTGTAATCCAGCCTGGTCTCGAACTCATCATGATCCTCCTCATGATCCTCCTTCCTCTGCCTCCCTCCCAAATTCTGGGATTACAGGTGTGTGCCACTATGCCCAGTTCAGCAGAGATTTGGAAATATACTGAGCCAGAGCCTCCCTCCTCCCAGCTGGTTAATGATCACCTATCTCACTCGGCTTTTCAAAAGAATTTGTGCTTTACATCCCAACTGCAAAAGACTGTGCGTCCCCTGCTCCCCAACTGCCCCCTCCCCACAACTGGGCAGGCATGGATCTATGACCCATCTGTGACTAAGGTGGGGGAATCAACTTTGTCCATGCTAGGAGAGGCTTTACGGTTTGAGATTGCAAAGGATGGCAGCCTTAAAAATACATTTCAGACAACTTCAAATCTCCATACAGCCTAGATTAAAGTTGAGGCAGAATGTTCTGAGATTACCACAGAAGCACAGCTAACCCTGCTTCCAACTTCCTAGCTTTTTTTTTTTTTTTTCCACCTTGTTTAAATCCAACTTTCTAGCTTTGTGAAGCAGGGTTTCTTTTTCTTTTCTTTTTTCTTTCTTTCTTTTTTTTCTTTTTTGTATTTTTTTAGGGAAGGCTCTACAGGGTATTCAGGGTCTCACTACAAGATCAGACTTGCAGAGATCCACCTGTTTCCAGCCTCCCAAGAGCTGGGATTACAGGTGCATACCATCATGCCCAGTCTCAATTGCTGTCTCAGCGTGCCCTTTGTGGGGGCAGTGTGGCAGGCTCGGGGATTGAACCCCTGGTCCCTGCACCTGCTTGCAGGCACTTTAATCCAATGAGCTATTTGGCCAGCCCTGTGAAGCAGGGTTTCTACAGCAACAATAACCAAAATGAGATTATGGAGTGGCCAGGACATAAGCAATACTCCCCTTGCTCCCAGATGGAACCACCTAGTAGCAAGAATACAATCCCGGGGCTCCTACTTATTCTGCATTAGGATATTATATAATTATTTCATCCCACAATACAATGTCATAGTAATAGAAATACAGTGCACAATAAATGTAATGAGCTCAAATAACCCTACAGTCACCCACCTTGCTTATGGAAAAAAAAATCGTTTTCCCTGGTATCAACTAAGCTGGCGAGCACTGCACCCTACGTCCCTGCTATCGTGAGAGCTTGGGGATCCTTGAGTCCCAGTGACCTCGGGGTAGCCCAGGAGTCAAGGACTCAGAACTAACATCCCTACCCCCTTCCCTGCTGAGTGTTCCCTTCCTTTTCACAGACAGGTTACTGATTTATCTTATTTGCTGTGCATTTCCCAGCTCAACCTGCACTGTCCAATATGGTGGCCATTGGTGGGTGGTGGCTTTTTGGTGACAAAAAAATGATCCTAGTCATTTCTAAATGACTAGAATTGCTAAATGTTGCAAGTATAAAATATGCACAAAATTTGAAGAATTAGAACACACAAAAATGTAAGATATATCATTAATTGTATTTTTATTTATTATTATTTATTTATTTTTATCCTTTTCGGTGGTGCCAGGGATCGAACTCAGGACCTTATACTTGCCAGGCAAGCACTTATTCCACTGAGCTATCTCCCTGAATTAATTTTAATATACTGTGTATATATTGAAATGGTAATGTTTTGGATGTATTAGCTTGAATAAGCTATTTTGTTAAAATTAACTTCACTTGTTTGCGCTCACTTCCCCCCCCCCCCCTTGAACTCATGTCGATCCACCCACCTCAGCCTTCTGATTGCTGAGATTACAGGCAAGGGCTACCATGCCCTGCATCACTGTGACTTTTTAAAGAAATGCAGTTTGGTTCCTTTCCACTTCAACATCCCTTGCAGTCAAAATTCCTCTGACCCTCTCCTGCCAGCTTGTGAGGGGAAGAAAGACTGGATGCTGGTGGCCCTGCCTCATTCATACACCACAGGGAGAGAAATGAAAGAGAGGTGCCTTCCTGTGCAGCAGCAGGGACAGGGGTGTGAAGGCCACACTCAGGAGGCCCTGCCAGAGGTGGGAGAGGCCGTGGGCGGATGTTAATAGCAAGTGCAGGCTTTGCAGCGGGACTCACTTCCCCTGGAAAGATCCCATTTGATCTTTCTGGAACTTCGTTTCCTCCTTGCAGGATGTCTGACCGTGGAGGCCGTGGTGAGGGTTAGAAGCCGCGGCTGAGTCGAACACCTGGCCCCACTAAATTGCCTCTATGATTATTAAGAACTAACTCCTCTCCAGCCAGAGGAGGGTGGGCCTGGAAGCTCCTGCCTGCAGGTGTGGCCAGGCTGCTTTCTGAGGCTTGGACTGCCCGAGAAGGGTGTCCTGGAAGTGGGGAGACCACGCTGTGGTTCTGAATGGGGTACTGTTCTGCAGCCTCCTCCTTCTACTCGCTCTGTTTAGCCTGAGCTCCTCACATGTAGCAAAAAATCAGCTGCTTCCTCCTTCCTCTCTCCCTCCCTTGTTTATTTATTATTTGTTCCAGGAGCTGCAATTAAAGAAGGCTGAAGTGAAGCTGAAGGTGTGGGGCAAAGGCAGGGGTCTAGAGTGGGCTGCGACTTGCCTTTGCCCCAGGAAGTCTGCTCTGGAAGCCCCCACTCTAGGGTTATGGTTAGAGTCGTGGGACGAGGCAGAGCATGGTAGGAAACAGACAGATGCCTACATGGACACCACATGGCAGGTGACAGAGAGACACTGGCTGACGCCAGACCTTGCACTCCTGACTTATTGTGGAGCCTGGCCTCCTGGGCAATGCCTTGGGAAGAAAGTAGGGCCTCTCTCCATTTGCTTGAAATTAACCTCCCTTCTGGGGGTTCTGCCCTCTGCCAAAGGCGTCAGGAAGTCTCCCCAGATGGGCAACTTCAGCATAGGGTTTGAGAGGCTGCTCAGATGCTGGGCTGGCTTGGGCTGGGTGGATCAGGGAGCAGCTGGAAAGGGGCTGCCTGCTGGTGCAAGGTTGCAGGGCTGGAAAGGAGCTAAGAGTATGGGGCTCTGGGCCATTGGGTGACAGGAAGCATTTGGTAGGGGCACAGGAGGTGACAGATTTGTGTCCCAGGTCACAGGTGAGAGACCTTAGGCTGAGGGAGGCAAGGGCCTTTCCAGAGTTCCCCCAGCAGAGGGCTGGGCCTGGATGGCAGGTACCCCCTTTGCCTCTGCCTCTGCCTCTGCTGCTAAGGGCGCGTTAAAGACTAATTCACTTTAGTCCATTAAGGAGGCTTTATTGAGCTGATGCAGGCGCCAGGAGTGTGTGGGCGAGTGCTTCTTTTCACAGGGTTCTGGAGCCCTGCCCCCAGAGAAGAGGCCCAGCCCTGGCACCTGTCACCACTTGTGGGCTGCAGAGGCCTCACCCCAGGGGATAGATGGTAGACCAGGGAGTGGTCATGACCTAGCCTCAGCCCCTCTCACCGACCAACCTGGCCCCTGGTTTCACAAGTGAGCTTCCTACCTGGCACAAGGTGCAAAAGTAACCAGAGCAGGAAGAGTCAGCCTGCAACCCGCCAACTGCCTCCTTTACCTTCAGCACCCATGGGTGGCAATGGTGGAGGCAGGGTCAGTGAGCAGAGAAGAGGCTGATTCCACAGAGCACAGGAGGCCCTGTGCTGAGCGAGGGTGGTTGAGAAAGTGTCTGCTAGCCCAACCTAGAACCCGAGGGGTTGGGGTAAGAAGGCTTTGCACAAAGGAAGAAGGATGCCTACCCCACCATTCCTGTAGACTACAATCATGGATTCTGGCTTCTGTGGCCAGCAGTTGTCAAAGAAGCATGCGCTGGAATTTCAGGTCCTGCCTGGGCTCTGCTCTGGCCCCTGGTCCTCCCAAATGATAAGTCTGTTGGAACCACTTCCTCAGACAGTGCTGAAGGTCAAAGCCATGCAACAGCCATCCTGAGGTTGAGTTTCTCTTGGAAGTTTAAGTAGCTTTAAGAAGCAGCGGCTGCGCAGGACTTCGTCAAGGCCTCAAAGAGGAGCATGATAATACCAAGCCCATCTCACAGATGCCACAATTGCAGCTCAACAGGGAGAGAGACTGGACCAAGGTTACATGAGTGGATTTTGAGCCCTGTGCCTGACCCTTGTCTCAGTCCGCTTGGTGAGCCTGGGCGGGGCTGCATTTTCCAGCTTGGGCATCAGGGTCTCTATCAGTTCCCCAGGGCTTTCTGAGCCATTTGTTTTTATGTCTGTATGTGGGGCAGCCTGCAAGCAGGGCTGGCGTCCGCTGCGAGTATAAAACTGACAAGAGGCGCTGGCAGAGTATGTGAGTTGTCAGCAGGGCAGCCGCCTGTGAAATTAACATGATATCGAAAGCGTCAATGTTTATTTACTGGAAAGATCTGGACAAGATGCAGAGCAGGCCTGCAGCTGGTGCCTGAGGGTGAGGGTCACCCCTGTGGTCCCCCAGACTCCGATGGCAGAGCCTCCTCATCCCCTGGCCGAGGCCCCTACACGTGTCTTGCCTTCCTTATGGAGAAATGGGTTGCCACTGATACTCAACCATGGTCCTTTCATGTCCCAGAGTTCCAAGGAAGATGTGGATCTAGTGAACAGGGTGGGGCCTCTCTGATCTCCCTTATACTCTCTGGGTACTTCCAGGACAGCACTCACAACCTCTCTACCTTGGTTCTCCTTTCCTCTCTAGCCAGCCAAGAAGGGGCTGGGATTCTCCAAGGAAACTTTCCCATAGCCTCAGCCAATTGGACCACGGCTGAGGTCACCTGACTCGGTCAGCCAATCAGCATGTGTCTCGAGAGACTTTTATATCAGAGCATTGAAGTACAGAGGTGCCCGCTCCGGACAGGACAGCCATTGGGGTGGGTCAGCGTTAGCTACCTGCATGTGAAGTAAGGGCAACATTGATGGACAGAGGGGACCAGAGTGAGAGACCTTCCAGCCCCAGACAGGCAGTCGCAGTCGGGTACTCAGCTTGGGTGGGGAGGACCTGCAGTTCATTCTGCAGCCAAGCTTCCTAAACTTTGTCTGTCACCTTCCAACCAGAGGGCAGAAACCTGCTGACACTAAGACAGAGACTGACACCAGACCTAAGACGGCAAGAAACACTTTCAGCTGAAGTGTGGAATTCATTGTGAGGGAGTGTACCCATGATGTGTGCGGGCAAAGCCATGAGAGCCAGGCTCAAAGGGCCACAGAGGACAGCAGAACCTGAGGCTCCATGCTACATTCTCTGAGCTGGACATGGCTCTCGGTAGCTCACAGACAAGTCTTTCCCAGCCTCAACACCAGGAAACTATTGGCATCCCAGGGTGCCCAGTCCCAATACCCCATCAGCAGCATCCATGCAGGCAGCCAGCCCCTGCTTCTTCTGAGGACAGCTGTGCAGTGCTGGCCTGAAAGCTGATTCCATTCCCCAGATGCCATGTGGATGTTTTCGCTGCATCTGGGCTGCTTTCCCCCTATAGCTGCCTTGCCATCTGAGGTGCTGAGGGTGGGGAAGGCCCTTTCCTGGCCCAGCCACTTGGGGGCTCTAAGGTCCAGATTCCAAAAGCCTTGTACAGGTGGGAATTCACCTAGTACGACCATCTGGTGTACTTTTTAGGGCTAACTACTCACCTGACCAAGGCATGAAAGATGCTGCAGTGTGGACTTGGTCACAAAGAGGGTTGTATTTTGGTCTGTCTTAGTTAGAAACACCTGGGAAACTGAAATTCCTACTATCCAGGCACCAACCAGAGCAGTGGGTGAGAGTTAGGGGTTGGTATTTATTTATTTAGCTTTTTGGAGACAGGGTCTCATCATGCAATTCAGGCTGGTCCTGAACTCACTATGGAGCCCAGGCAGATGATCTTCCTGCATCAGCCTCTTGAGTGCTGAGATTACAGGTGTGTACCACCAAGCCTGGTCTTTCCTAGTTTCTTGCTCTTCTTCTTCTTCTTCTTCTTCTTCTTCTTCTTCTTCTTCTTCTTCTTCTTCTTCTTCTTCTTCTTCTTCTTCTTCTT
>PVJA010008047.1:0-17942 GCA_004027025.1 Myocastor coypus
CCTTAAGCCCCTGAAATGATGCTGAAATGGACCAGTGAGTGTGCTAAATCTATCTCTCTTTCTTGAGACACCCTGGATGGTAATGAAAGATTGAACAATTTGTTTTTGTTTTTATGTATTTTAGGAAAGGTTCTATAGGGTTTCACTATGCAGATTGGACTCGTACTGATATTCCTGTTTTCAGCTTCCCAAGCGCTGGGATTACAGGCATGCACCACGACATACAGTCTCTCTCTCTCTCTCTCTCTCTCTCTGTCTCTGTCTCTCTCTGTCTCTGTCTCTGTCTCTCTGTCTCTGTCTGTCTCTGTCTCTCTGTCTGTCTGTCTGTCTGTCTCTCTCTCTCTCTCTTTAGCGAGACTGGGGTTTGAACTCGTGACCTTGCACCTGCCAGGCATGCACTTGTGCCATGGACCTATCTCCCCAGATCCTCCATGTGCAGTCTCAATTGTGGTCTCAGCACGCTGCGGATCGAACCCCTGGCTGCTGTGTCTGCCTAAGCAGGAGCTTTAATCCGCTGAGCTATCTGGCCCTCCCTTGAATAACTTATCTTAATTCTTTGATTCTGACTGGGAATAAGCCAGCACAGCAGTTGTTCTGTTGATGTTATTCATAGACTTCTTCAAAGGTTTACATGGGTAGGATCAATTCAAGGTTGAATTCTCTGAAGTTTACACTACTTGCACACTATTATAGGAGATTTATCTGGTTACATATTATTTTTCTTGTACTTCTTTAAAAGATTGCATATTTTCCTCTTTCCTTTCTAAATTAATTGGGTCTCATAATTTAGGTTTAAGCTCCTCAGCGCTGGAATGATTTTCATTTTTAGTTTTGTAGTGAGTTAGAACTCCGTTTATTACCACAGTCTTTATGCAGAGCAAAGCACTTAGAGCTACCCTTGAAATGCAATGTGTAGAGGAGAAAGATGCTCTTCATTCTAGAGAAGCATTTTGAAGTTGTTTGTGTAGGCAGTAAATCAGAAGGAACACATTCTGTGAGACAATAATTCCTACTTGGTGTTTAAGATAAAATTTATTATTTAGAACATAAGATGGAACCACTGAATCTAAGTTTTCAACTTTGCCTATTTTACTTTTTAGCCAATAATAGAAAAGTAAATGTAGGAAATAAATGGTATATTGAAAGACGTTTGGGGTCGTTTTGTTATAAGAGAACGGTAACTCCCAACTTGCTAAATGTCAGATGTGGCAAGTTCATGTCCACCAAAATAAAAAACATGAATTTCAAGGAATAATGAAAGTTAGAAGTTGGAAATGATTACTGAGAGATAGGCCCCGGGAAACAGGAGGGGCCCCAACTGGGATGGACACCAAACCCCTTTTCATGGGTAATTTATATGGCAAAGTTATAATGTGGGTCAAACTACTGTCAATATCTAGGGTTACAAGTACAGCTTCTTAGCAATACTGACCCAGTAGGGAAGCGCGTCAGGTGGCAGGGGTCCATGGAAGGACCAAGGGCATTTTAGGAAGAGGCGGAGCCAGATGCTCTGTACACCCACCTGGCTCCTGATGCCTGTTGGACTTCCTGGACCAGGTGGTGCTCGTTACAGCCTGATTCCAAGTACTGCTCTCCCCTCAGGGAGGCGTGCAGGCCTGGCCAGTGCAGCTGCGCTTGAAGCCTGGTGCACCTCCAGCCGCAGTCCTGAGCTCTTCATCTTCTGGTGGCTTCTTTGAGGGCCTGTTGCTCTGACTGCATATTTATTTCCATCTAACTTAGTCTCACTATGTAGCTCAAACTCAGCGATCCTCCTGTCTTCAGCCTCCCCATTGGTGGGATTACAGGCGTGCATCACCACGCCTGGTCTGTGGCCAGCTCAGCGTGCCCCAGCTGCTGGGCCGGCGCAGCCTGCGGGACTGGGCATCGAACCCTGGTCCCTGTGCTTGCCAAAGCAGGCGCTTAGTCCGCTGAGCTATCTAGAGAGCCAAAGTTGTTTTGAGGTTCAGTTTTGTGCTTATCTGAAGCAAACCCCCACTGTACACTGTTAGGAATGATATTCAAACAAGCACAGTTATTTTGACGTGTTGAGTTCCTGGATGTGCCTGATGTGCTCATGTAGTACTGGTCATGCCCTCATGCCCAGTGGCTGTACAGTGACCTCTGATGTTGGGGTGCCTTTGTAGCAGGTATGCGTGTATCTTTCCACAGATTCTAATTCACCAGACGTTCTAAGCATTTCACCTCCTGATTCCAATTTGGGGTCAATAGCATCTGCTTAAGGACACATTTTCTTCTGCTTTTTCCATTTCAGTCCCCCCACAAATCTCATCAGTTCTGGTTGCTCCTGGTTCAACCAATTAGTACAGCCAGCTAACTGGCTCCCCACCAAGCTTCCGCAAGTCTTATGGAGACGCACAATTACCAAAACCTACCTGGGAGGTCAGCGGCTTTGAGAGATCGCTAATGAGATAGGAGAGAGAATGCAGCAACTCAGTCAGTCTTCAAATGCAGAACTTCTTGTGTGGGAGCTAAATCCAGCCGGAGAAACTGGGGATGGTGGTGTAATTTATGCAGCCCTGTGAGAGCATTAGTAGTCGTCTGAGGCTTGGAGGAAGCCCCGGATGTCCAATTTCTGTGGCATTCTGGAAAGACACTGCCTGGATTTATCTAGGCAGGTAGCGCCATGGGTTTGCCAGCGTTTATATTCACTGACCTGTGATTTAAGGAATTTTGATGAAAATAAAATCAGATGAAGTGAACTGTTTCTGATTTCACTGCATCAAGCTAAGGTCCTTTCTATTAAGCTAAAGTCTAGGGAATTTAACAACAACAAAAAAACCCCAAATAAGCAGTGATCAGTAGACTAGAAGAAAACTGCAGCCTGCAGGGCCTGTGCCGTCTGCTAACTCCGTGGGCGCTCCATAGTCACACGGTCAAGACTGGGAGCTCTGAGGTCTGCGGTGAGGGGGAGCCATGACGGATGGAGCTCTCTCTCTCTTTAGGTTGGAAGGTGGGGGCAGTGTGAGTCAGTGCCTGGCAGCAGAGGTATGCATTTCTCTTTCATCTCTTCAAATAACCTGCTTCCCCGGGTTGGTAAACAAGTGTGTGTGTGTGTGTGTGTGTGTGTGTGTGTGTGTGTGTGTGTATTGCGCATGTGCATGTGCCACTGGGCATGGAAAGCCAGGTCTTGAATGTCAGAGCGAGGGCTCTGCAGCTGGGCCACAGCTGGACTCCTGCACCTAACGTGTTGTACACCTGCCTTCAGGATCATTTTCACCTGGCTTAGGAGTCTTAGTCTCAGGCCTCGGTGCTCTCTCCACTGTCCAGAAAGGAAGAAGGTTGTTATCTCTTACTGCTGTAAATGTCTTCTTTGTTCAATATTTTATCAAAGTAACACATGGCAAAAATAAAAATTTAACTGGAATAAAGGATTCAGAATAAAAAAAAACAGTTTTCCACCCACCCATCCTCTCCACTGTCATGTTCATTTGTTAGCCAAAGCAGCTTTTTATGTTATTTTTTGGGGGAGGGGAACTCCCCAGATAAATATAATGTTGTCCTCCCCTCCTCTTCCTCCCCCTCCTCCCCCTCCTCCCCTCCCCCCTCCTGCCCTTCCTCCCTCCTCCCCCTCCCCCTCCTCCTCGTCCTCCTCGTCCTCCTCGTCCTCCTCCTCCTCCTCCTCCTCCTCTTCTTCTTCTTCCCCTTCTTCTTCTTCTTCTTCTTCTTCCTCTTCCTCTTCCTCTTCCTCTTCCTCTTCCTCTTCCTCTTCCTCTTCCTCTTCTTCTTCTTCTTCTTCTTCTTCTTCCTCTTCCTCTTCTTCTTCTCCTCCTCCTCCTCCTCTTCCTCCTCCTCCTCCTCCTTCTTCCAAATGAAGACCGTTCTTAGCAATCGGACTGTGGACATTCCAGAAAATGTCAACGTCATTCTGAAGGGATGCACAGTTATTGCGAGGGGCCCCAGAGGAACCCTGCAGAGGGACTTCAACCATATCAGCATGGAACTCAGTCTCCTTGGGAAGAAAAAGAGGTGGCTCCGGGTTGACAAATGGGGAAACAGGAAGGAGCTGGCGACTGTCCACACTGTCTGTAGCCATGCACAGAACATGACCAATGGGTTCATGCTGGGCTTCCATCACAGGATGAGATCTGCGTGTGCTCACCTCCCCATCAATGTCATTATTCGGGAGAATGGGTCTCTTGTCGAAATTTGGAATTTCTTAAGTGAAAAAGTCCATTCGCCGAGTTCGTATGAGGGTAGGCGTTGCTTGCTCAGTGTCTCAAGCCCAGAAAGATGAGCTCATCCTTGAAGGAGAAGACACTGGGCTTGTTTCAAATTCAGCTGCTTTGATTCAGCAGGCTGCAGCAGTCAAAAAGAAGGATATCAGAAAATGTTTGGGTGGTGTCTATGTTTCTGAAAGGGGAACAGTTCAGCAGCCGGATGAGTAAGATCCAAGAGTGTATCCTGCCACAGAAACAAGCTTCTGGATTGCAAGGTCAAGCTGTGATATTTTAATGAGACGACAAAAGATCTTTATTAAACTTTATTTATTTATATTATGACTGGCTCAGCCTGCCCTGGGGCTGGGACTGGTGCAGCATGTGGTGCCGGGGATCGAACTGCGGTTCTTGCGGTTGCCTAAGCTTGCCTAAAGAGGTGCTTCAGACCACTGAGCTATCTCACCGGCCCTAAAAGATCTTTATTAGATAGGAAAAAATAAACCTTTAAAAAACTACTTATTTATTATAGGGTCTTGCTAGGCAGTTCAGATTCATAGTGATCCTCCCGTCTCTGCCTCTCCGGTGCTGGCATTACAGGTGTAGTGATGCCACGCCCAGGTTTGGGGTTGGCACAGCATGAGGTACCAGGAATCAAACCTGAGTCCTCGCGTTTGCTAGGCAGGTGCTTAGACCACTGAGCTGTCTCCCCGGCCCCACAATTCTGGTACTTAGTCAGCTGAATTCAGAGATCATCCACTAATTATCTGCCAATAGAATGCGAAAGGCTTCTCAATATTTGTGCCTGTGGGACTTGACCCACTGGTTAGCGTCGTATCCCGAACGGAAGCACTGAAGCCTGTGTTCCTTTGTGGACCTTTCTCCTGCCACACTCCTGACTTCCTGCCTCTTCAGGCTGGAATGTTAGCCTGCCCTTCTGCGTCCTTACTGCCATCTGCTGTCTTCTGTTGGTGGCATCTTTACTTTGAAAGAGTGGATTTGCACTAGAAGCTGAGCTGGCTTCACCGGCAGGGCGCTCTGAGACTGGAATGCTGGTGCTTGCTTGTAATCCCAGCACTCGGGAGGCTGAAATCAGGAAGGTCTCCACGAGTCTACTCTGTGGAGTGACGCCATTACTAAATGCATTAAAAACGAGTGGATTTGGCCGGGCGCGGTGGCTCACATTTGTAATCCCAGCACTCGGGAGGCTGAGGCAGGAGGATCGGTGTGAGTTCGAGACTAGCCTGGGCTACAAAAGTGAGCTCAAGGCCAGCCTGAACCGCATAGCGAGACTCTGTCTCAAAAAAGACAAAACGAAACAAAACAAAACAAAAACTTGAGTGGATCTGAAGTACTATTACCCCAAAGAGAGAAGATGGTGGCTAGTTAGCCTGGTTGTTCATTCCAGGACGTACATGTGCGTAGGAATATCACTTCGTACCCCACAAACATATGGGATTATTATTCAATATAGATTACTATTTGACATAGGATTATTACTTGATATAGGATATTTGAATTGAAAGGGAAAAGAAATCCAAAACACACATGTGTGCAAAACAAAACAAAATGTTAAGGTGGATTGATTATACCAATCAGTGGCCACGTTTCAGATTTGTATGTGGATGTAGCCCCGGGTGGAACGCTTGCCTGGCTTGGGAAAGGCCGTGGGTTCAAGCCCTGGCACTGCAAAAGAAAGAAAAGCAACCCTGCAGCCGAGCGCAGGTCCGCTTGGGCTCATTGTGCCACTGCCGTATAAACCTGATTAGTCCTTGGGTGGGCGAAGGCTGTTCCTGTGTGACGGTGCTTTCTAGAGCGACCTCCATCTCTAGACTAACATACTTTGAAGGGGTCCTTTTGACCCAAAACCAGAAATGGATTGGTTTCCAAGTAACTCCCTTTCATTTGGTTATCAAATCCAGCTGTCCTTTAGATATAAAAATGTAAATAAGTGTAAAGAACAATACAAAATTTTAGAAGGTGTAGGAGCCCTAGTAGGAGTTTATTCCTAGAGGAGGTTTGCTCCGCAGAGTGGCAGGCGAGGGACTCAGATTGGCCTCTCTGAGGCTGCTGCAGGGCTCAGCAGGCAGCGGTGGAAGCTGCCATCGCAGCCACCTTCGAAAGCTGAGGTTCCTGAGCTCGCGGCCCAGCCTCTGTGGTACTCTATGGCACACTGGGAAGATGAAGACTTTCTAGGCGCACAAGCTCTGTGGTGCGCTAACCACGGCCACCCTTCCTCGTGTCTGCCTGCCTCCTTTTCTTCTTTCTTGCTGTCATAGAGAAGGTGTGGTGCATTTGCTTGGCCTGGCCAGGCACCGTCCTGAGTGTGGTCAGGACTGCGCTGAATGAGGGACAGGACTTCGCTCACCCACGAGGGACCCCAGGCAGAGCCTGAGTGGTCCCGTCACTTGAGATCCGCTCTCTCTCGGGAAGTGGAACCACTGATCTTGCCAACCTGGCGGTCTTTGTAGAGAAGAGTCTGCCTGCGTGCTAGGTGGCCTCCGAGCTGCCCCTCACCGCACGCCTCGGGGGTCTGTGTTCTCCCACTCAGCAGATCTACCTTCTTGAGAGCCAAGGACAACCTCCTAGGCCCCAAGCTCTGCCGCTCTCTCCGTCCTTCCCTCTCTTTTGCCCTTTGCCCCATGCACTTTGACCTCCGTAATTCCTTCCAGGGCTGCTGCTGCTGTTTCTCTGCGTCTCCTGGAACGACGTGCCTGCCCCTGCCCCTGAGCTTCCATTGCTCTGCTCCTCATTCACTTCCCTTCCGACCCCGGCCAAAGCCGGCTGAAATCCTCGCTTCCTGTGCCTCTCCGTCTCTGTCTTCGTCTTCGTCTCCATCTCCGTCTCTGTCTCTGTGTCTGTCTATCTCTCTCTGTCTCTCTCCTCTGCCTGAGGAGAGAGCTCTGTGTAGCTGATCCCAATCCCTGTGTCAGCGTGGACACCTGGTTTTGCTTGCAGGTGTCTCTGGGTATCTTTGTTTGTCTGTCCTACTGAGGACAAAATGCTCCAGAGTGAGCCCACGCCTTCTCGCATTCTCCCTGTAATTCTTTCTGCATACCCTGGGTGCAGGGTCTGCATACCCTGGGAGCAGCATTCATCCCCTGGCCTTCTCAAGGTGCTCCTCCTTCAGGGGCCTCCTGCAGTCTCATTCTCCTTCTTTCTACTCCATGCATCTGATCTTCTTTGTCTTCCCGCCTTTGTCCATTGTTCCTCTACTTCCTTGGTTTTTATTTGAGAAAAAAATACTATAAAAGGTCAAGGAAGACAGAGGATCTGCACAACAAAAGCTTTCCCTACTTTGGTTCTACTCAACACAGTACTCCTGACAACACAGCTGTGAGCCCTTTGCCCCTCACACCACCCAGGAAAGTATAAAGCAGACACCAGTGGGGCACTATCTGATGCAGTTAAAGTCTTGTGGGAGGAGGATGTTAGAGATCTCATTATATAGATCAGACCGGCCTTGCACTCATGATCTTTCTACATTGTGCTGCTTCTCCTAGCTCAACTGAATTCTAGCTCCTAGCTCAATGCGCCTACCTCTGACACATAGCTGAACTAAACTCTGCTACTACTGTCGCCGCTGTGTCACAGCCTAGATCATTACCATTCCACTTTAGATGCCGGTAGAAAGTGCAGGAACAGTCCGATAGAGGGGTCCCAGAGAGTGACGTCCATAGCAAAGGGTATAGAGTTTCCCTGCCTTCTTCTGGAAAGCCTCCTCCAAGGAGCTGCCACATGGAGAACCTTCCAGAAGCTGTCTGGACTCTTCTTTTGAGGCTTATGGAGGCTTCAATAGAATTACGCAATTGATGACAACATTGATCCTTGGATCAAAGCACCTTGGTCTTTCTAGGGACTATCCCTGTCATGAATCTATCCAGACACCAGTCCTCTCACTGGATATGGAGAACACTCTTAGCCTTCTAGAGATTCCACATGTTTTACGGAGTTGTATACCAAGAAGCCAAATGATGACCAAATACATTTCTTACAATATCACAGGGTAGAGATCTGTACAGAAGAGTGTATGATGTAGCTGTAGCCATCTCATGCTTGCAGTCATCTTATTTTAACCCTATTCCTGCCCTGAAATAGCCCTAGTCCATTTTCCCTGTAGAGTTTTCCACCACACTAGAAAGAGAGAAGGCCACTAGAGCAGTACATGAGCACGGACACTGGACCCTGGTGCCAGGGCTGTGCCTACGTGATAATTAGCTTGAGCCAAGCCAGGTGCATGCCAGCTAGGATGATCAAGGCCCGTACTTCAGGCCCAAATGGAGAGGTACAACTGATCTTGCTTCACCTAGTCCCAAACTTCTGCCAGAACCCCCCATAAATGGTACTCGGCAATCATGCATCCCTCTCCCTCTTTTCTGCAGGTTCACATCCTCTCATTCTCACTCAGTGCCTATATACTGGAGCCAGATTGTTCTAGAACAGAAGGATCAATAGAAAGATACGCTATTGTGTCTTCCAGGCAGGAGAGCTGTTTATCTTTAACCATGCCTAGACAGTCCACTGTGTCTAGTTTTCCTTGGACTTTTACGGAAACGCCATCCCCCACTCCTTCCTTAATAAAGGAAAGAAAACATGAATTTCCCCCACTGCCTACTTAACAAAATCTAAATTCAAGTGTTCCTATGTATACTTACATTTTATATTTCCTATGTATGGATGAGATTTTTACCAGCATATAGCTGAAATGATTCTTCAGCGCGTTGCACGGTTCCCTTTGGCAACTTCTCCTCTCCAACAGCAGCTACCTGAAGCAGGAATCTGCCTGTCTTATACGTTGCTCTGTTTCCTGAGCTTAGAACCAGGCCTGGCACGTGGTGGGTGCAGTGGGTTGCAAGCTGGAGGTCACCGGTTACGCCCAGCAGAGCTGAGTGAGCCGGGTGGAGCTGGGCATGGGAGGCCCCCAAGGGTCGTTGGCAGCAGCACAAGGGGTGAACTGGAGAGGCCGCTGAGAAGCTGCCAAGGACGCCGTGTGGAGGGGCTGTTGGGGCTGAGGGCGCTGCTGGCTCTCTTGGGCTGTTCTGCTGGGGGCCCTTGTGCTGCTGGCTTTCCCCATAAACTTGGCTATTCTTGCTGGAAGAGGAACTCAGGACCTATTTATCACTGAGAATTGTTGGGTCCATTTTGGGGGAGGCTCTGGTCCTCACTTGAGCATCGCTTCCTGGCTCCAGAGATGAAGACGGAGTGCTGCTCAGCCTCCCGGAGAAGCGCGTTGCATTGGCTTTCCTGATGCGAACTCAGCTTGCCTCATTACTGTAGGAGCTCTGGACCTCACTGCTGCGGAGGATGGCTGTGGCATTTTTGGGGGGAGAGCTCTGGTTCTGGCCTTGACCATTATGTCGATCCCAGTTCATATCCCTCAGGCTGCTGGCACAGATCTGTGAAGTGGGCCTGCAGAGACATTGTGGATGGCTCCAGCCCTCGAACTGAACTTGTGGGAGGCGTCTCTATGGGCTCTGGGTCTTCAGAGGGACTCCTGCAGGGTAGTATTGTGGGACCGAGGCCCTCAGAGCCCAGCTGGATTATTTGAGCTTTAGCGTGTGGGCAGATTTCTTTCGTGTGTGATTCTTTGGGTGATTCATTATGAAACAATCTTATAAGGTGCGTGTTCTGTGTAGCGTTGCTCCCCTTGCAATAATTCCAAGCCACGACCGTGTGCTTTCAATATTTGTCACGCAAAGGAAGGGATCGGTGCTGCTGCCTGGTTTCCATGCCCTTCTAGACAACATTGAAATCCCCTGAGTGTTTACTGTAAAGGACTGAATTGGGTTCCCCTCTATTCATATTTTACAACTCTTACTCCCAGTTTCTCAGAATGGGACTTTATTTCTATGTAAGATATTTAAAAGAAGGGTTATGTTACAATAAAGCTAATAGATGTGGCCCCACTCCTAATGGACTAAAGTCTTACAAGGAAATTTGGAAAAGAGAAAGAGGCATTTGGGACCCAGAAGTGGGAACAGAGAGATGAGTACGCATGTGGAAGAAGCCACAGAGAGCCCCAGAAGGTGGCCGCCACCTTCTTGGAGGGATCGCAGGTGAGACCAACACGCCACCACCTTACTCCTGGACTTTGAGCCACAGAACCCAGAGAGCATAAATTTCTGCTATTTAAGCCTCTGAGCCTCTAGTATTTCATTATGACAAGGCGAGCTCACTGTACAGTTCCTTTGCCAGCTATTTCATCAAAAGTTGTTGATACAGTTCCAGTGAGAAAGCTGGGATGTGTTTTTGGTGACGATTATTTTACAGATGAAAGAAATCGAGGAGAGAGGGAGTCAGTCAGGATTTGGACTGTAGGCAGCTTGATTTACACTGATCCTGAAGGAATGTTCTTCCTTCAGGGCTGATCTTCAAAGTCTGGCGTCTGTGAAAACAGACTAAGTATCTTCTTTCGTTGAATCCCTGCCTTTGGACTCTGAACCTGTACGTTGGTCATCGTTTTCATCTGTTTTAGCTCCAATCTTGTTGCAGTCATCTGTCTAAGGAACGGTGTGGTTCTTATGAGGTGTTCGTATTCTTCCTGCCCTTTACACTAACCCACACCCATTCTGGGGTTAGAATTGGTCCACATCCCTGCGACCTGGCTACGAGCATCCTGGAAATAACTATCCACCGGCTGGTCCAGCTAGTACGTATTTAAGAGTTCACTTATGTCTGGATTCCGTGTTCCTGCTCTCCCTTTCCATGCTTCCCGGATGCTGGGTGCATGCCTGGATTTCCTCTGCGTGTCTTTCCCCGTAGCCATCACAGGCCTACGCCTACTGTGTATGTGGCTCCTCACAGGCTAAGGCTCCCGGGAAGCCCCAGGCTTCCTGCGTAGTGAATCTGCTTCCTGTTCCTGCTTATCCTCCCCAGGGCTTCTGTCACCTGACACATGCAGGCAGTGCCCAGGCAGGCCCTTGGAGAGATAATCTTCAGACTGTCAATAATTCATCCATCCTGAGTGAATTCACTTAATTTCTGTGCTTTTATCCTTGGAAATAAGCACCTCTTCTATGCAGTCCACAATGCCAAGTCAAGGACAGGCTCTGTTATTTTTTCTTTCTCTGCCTCCTTTGTCCTTTGGGCGGTCACAGGTGTGTTAGTCAGGTTGTTGGCCACCTTAGGCGTCAGGTCCTTTGGTTCCACTGTCGGTGAACTATCCTACTTGAGCATGAAATCTTTTCTTTTTCAGAACCTTTATTTGTTTATTCAGTCATTTTTATGGCCTGCTCAGCCTGCCCGGAGGGGAGGGCTAGCGCAGCATGTGGTGCCGGAGATCAAACCGCAGTCCCTGAAGCCTCCCAAGCTTTCCCAAGCAGGGGCTTTAGACCACTGAGCCATCCAGCCAGGCCCGAAATCTTTTCTTTTGAAACCCTTTAATGTCCTTTCAAAAGGACTGAAGAAGGGCAGAATGAGGTGAGAACCTTGAAGCTGATATCCAGAGGGTTAAAAACATCAGGCAATGGTTAAGGTCAAGGTTTCTATGGAGAGAACCCTGTGCAGGTAGGTGTCTGAGGTTTATTCCTGGGCATCAGCTTTGGCAAATATTCAGTAATGGAAACTGTGGCACTGGTGCTCAATGGTTGGAAAACTCCTGGGCTTACTGCTCCTCTTGCTCAGCACTGCAATTTAAATCTAAAGTCCTCAGAACGTCTCGTCGCTCCCTGGCTCTTTCCAAGGTCATGGGATGACTCCAGCCCTCGGCCAGACAGGCACTGCTGTAGTGTCAGCTTCTCGAGCCAAGGGGAAGCGAAACACAGGTAAAGTCTAAGCCCGCATGAATTAATCATAGTTCATTTAATCTTTCTTCTGGAGGTTTCCACATTGCCCACATCACCTGAGCGGGTCTATCTCTGTTCCCAGATTGATGCTATAATTTGGCTCTCCCAGAGGTATCACTAGATGAGACTTTGTGGAGAGTGACTGCTGTGACTTGTAACCTTCCTGTCCTTCTGCCACTGCCTACAACGCGAGGCCATCACAGGCACTGTCTCCCAGCTTGAGAAGCAATAAACTTCTGCTCTTCAGTTACCCAGAAAAACCAGCACACATGCATTAATTAATAGACCGCCTTCTGAACACAAACACATTTCCAATGTAGTGTTATTTGGAAGAGAACACATAGCCTGTTGGATGAGGTTGTTACCATCTAATCGGAATTGTATTTTTCTTTCTTTCTTTTTCCAGAAGAATGTATTTTTCATTACAAAGTGATGAGGTATACAGGGGTGGTGAGATAGTTCAGCGATCTAAAGCATGTGCTTGGGCAAGCTTAGGCAAGTGCAGGGCCCGAGGTTCGATCTCCACCACCCCATGCTGTGTCAGCCTCGCCCCCAGGGTGGGCTGAGCTGGCAACCGAAAAAAGGTGACAAGGTAGGGATTATTACATGCATTTAAGTGTCAGGTCAGTTGGTTAAACTGATAAACCAACGAAATTAGGATTTGGAACTCTTCACAGGGAAAGATAGAACCCGGAGGCCAAGGGACACGGGAGACCCAGCCAGCTGTCCGGCCCCCGTCATGCTGCAGCACGGACCTGCTTTTGGGCTTGCAGATCTGCCCCTGAAGGTGCGCGTTCAGCCGTGACCTAATGGTCAGGTTTGAAGCAGCGGCCACAGCGCTGTCTGTGGAACAGAGTTGCAATAACTCAAGCCTTGTAGGTTTCAGAGTTAGTTGTGTGCTAAGTAGGAACGCATTCCAATTCTGAGAGAACAGGGCTTGACAGAGTTGTTGCTGCATTCTGGATGCAAAAAAAAAAAAAAAAAAAAAGCCTTGATATTGGAAGATGACATTAGTTAGTCTGAAGTGTCATTGGCTACGAGGAGATAGAAGTCATTCTTTAAATGCACTTTTTTTTTAATGTATCTAGTACAAGGTCTCACTGGGCAGACTGGGCTTGTAGTAATCCTCCTCTTTTGAGCCTCTGCAGCTCTGCAGTGCTGGGGTTACAGATGTACACACCATGCCTGGACTCAGTGGCCAGCTCAGCGAACCTGGGGGCAGGGCTTGTGTGGCCCATGACGCTGGGATCAAACCCGGCTCCCTGGGCTTTCCAAAGCAGGCGCTTAGCCCACTGAACTATCTCACTGGACCGTTTAAATGTGTTTTCTAAGCCAGCTTGCACGTGGTGGAGATACTAGACTGTGATTTATTTCTTTTGGTTGAAAGAGTGCGTGCAAGTGATCTGAAAGTACAGCAGTATGACTGATTTGTTTTCTTTAATTTCTCTTCAGAGTGTCAGCTCTGGTTTATCCAGCTGAATCTGAACCACTTGTCGAATACCAATGAATCTATGTTATCCCAAATCGTGACAGAATGAGGTGGATACATCAACATATCTGGCAAGCCCAGGAAGTGAATTCAGTAAGCAAATGCGCAATGTAAAGCTCCAATGTCTTGAGCTGGGTGACTGAATGTTTTCCAAAAAAGCCGGACAGCTCTGGCCCTTGTTTTATGAAAGGTCAGTAGCACCAATGTGAACTAAATAACAGAAATCAAAAGGCGAACCCTGACACCAGCGGCTCACAAGACTTAGCAAGAAATACATTCTTAAAAGTCATTAAACAATTTTGAAAGGAAATTCAAGCTGCGGGGACTGAGCTGTGAGACCAGAACAATAAGCTCCCTGACGTGGGACAGAGGCTTTCTGAAAGAAGTGTCTACAGTTTTGAAGAATACTGTCTCCAGACAGGCTTCTTTGTAAAGGGATTTTTTTTTTTTTTTTTTTTTTTAACAAACATGCCTATTTTTGACTCAGCTTAGAAATGAAATTTTCAAAAGCCCTTTCAAGCTCGATACCTCTAAAACTACTCCTTCAAAGTCAGTTTCGGGGGTACTAGAGGATGGAGATTAAGAGAGATACCATGTTGGCGAAATGGTCATCTCTAGGCCTGAAAAAATAAAGAACAGAAATTCACTCCCGTTCTCATTACTTTCTTTAGTGTTTATAATTAAAAAGAAGAAGAAGAAGAAAAAAAAATCTAATTGGAAAATATGGCAATACTCCAAGGACTGGAAAGCGTTTCAACATTTAGTTTTGACAGAAGAAAGTAGGAGAGAAAAATCAGTATTTTTATCTTTTCTATATATAGGAGTTTTAAAGGAGAAATTTGTAAGAAATGTATTTTTTTTAAATTTTTTTTATTTATGTTTTTCTTGTTTCATAACCTTTATTTGCAGTCCCTGAAGCCGCCCAAGCAGGCGCTTTAGACCACTGAGCCATCCCGCTGGGCCCAAGAAATGTATTTTTGCCAGGTTTGTTTTCTGTAATTAATGCCATCAGACGGAAAAGTAGTATCAGAAGGCAGAGTATATTCATTATTTGAAGCATATAACAAAAGCCACAGAGAGAACATGAAATCGTCTCCAACTAAAAATATATTCTGCAGAAGTGACGTCGAACATGGAAATAGCTATACGTGGGGAATTTGCTTATTCTAGCTATTCGTTCATTTTCATCATACGCGAAAATGTTAAATGATGTAATGTGCAGACAAGAAGCAGAGTCAGAAAATATTTTGGCCAACTTGATCCCACAAAGGCTGGCCAAATAGCTCAGCGGATTAAAGCAAGCAGGCCCAGGGATCAGGGGTTTGATCTCCGCCTGCTATCCCGGCCCCACCCTGCGGGGGCTCATTGAGATGGCAATTGGCACTGGGTGTAGTGGCTCATGCCTGTAATCCCAGCTCTTGGGAGGCTGTAAACAGGCGTTTCACTACAGTCCAATCTAGTAGTGAGACCCTGAACACCCTGTAGACCCTTCCTTAAAATACAACAACAACAACTTTATCCTACATGGAAATACAAAGATATTTATGTTCTATGTTGATATGTGTCTGTGAGTCTAAACAAAAATATAAATTATAAATCTGATCCACTACCTGTGGCACTAATGGGGCAAATTATAGACACAAATTAAAGTAGTTATTTTTGTTTGGTTTTGTTAAGAAGACGTAAGGAAACAAATCGTAAATGTTTTTGAGAGCAATTCAACTTCAAAGTTCCAATGCAGTGAAAGCCGAGATGGTGTTGTGCAGAAATAGATTTGAAGCAGTTCGAGCTTGGAGCTTCCATGTGGAAGAGCTCTTCCCCGGGGCTCTCAGGGACATGGTTGTCGATTCTCTGTAGCAGTTTTGTGTTGTTCAAGCAGCCGCCCAGCCTAAGCGCTGATCTGTCTGTGGGGGGAGCCAGCCTCTTCGGTGTTGCCTACGCACGTACGCAGTGCCTTTGTGCACGTGAGGACCACCCCAGGCCGGCCAGACAGCTCGGCCTGGCTGAGATAACGCTCCAGTCAGAGGCTGCTTGCTGCAAGTGCCACGTGGATGCAGGGCGACCGTTTGTCTTTGTGTTGAGCCTCACGCTGCTCGGTCCATTGGGCTCCGGGACCCGCAGCCTTCGTTTCCAGCTGTTTGGATAAAAGGCTGCCAGGAAACAGGCAGAGAAAAATAGAACAGAATTCAGAGCTCAATCCCTGACCCTGCCTGAAGCCTGAAGGCTTTCTAGTACGACGCGGCCATCTCCTTTCCCTGCCTTTTCTATATTTTAAGCTAGTTTGTGTTGTTTCTGTCCCTTACAGCCAAAATAATCCTGGCTGATTCAACAAATAAGCAGTAGAAAAAGGTGAAAGGAAAACAATTTATAGCGAGTCATAAGGCATAGCATCTTGTTCTTAGCCACTTGCAGCAAAAACAAACTTTTTCTTTGTTCTCAGCTACGTAGAGAGAGGAGAAAGGCTTCTTTAATGTTTCTTGGACATAGACTCTTTTTTCCCATTTGTGTGTTTGGTACAGGGGTCTCACTGCACAGATTGGACTCTGCAGGTTGGACTTGCAGCGATCCTCCTGCGTTCAGCCTCCCCAGCTCTGGGATTACAGGCAGGTGCCACCACATATGTGCTTGGTCGCTGGCTCAGAGTGCTCTGGGGGCAGGGCCTGCGTGGCGTGAGGGACCAGCAATTGAACCCTGGTGCCTGCGCTTGCTAAAGCATGTGGTTAGTCTGCTGCGCTATCTCACCGGCCTGTGCACATAGACTCTCTATGATGACTGCTGTAGTCTGCTGGCTAACTTATAAAAACATGATGCATTCATGCTTTTAAACTTATTCAAATGGAAAATGAATATATTTATAATGTACAAAGCATATTTTGTAACAGAAACACAGTGTAGAAGGACTAAATCTAGCTAATTCACATATTCTTTTCCTCACAGTTATCTTTGTGTGTGTGTGGGCGTGCGTGTATGCATTAAATGTGTGTGCATTTATTCTGAACATTCTAAAGAACATAGAAAGATTTTAAAAGATCTATATTTACATATCAAAGGCACAATCACCTTAGTAAGAGTGTATTGTCACTGACTCGTACTTTGGTTACATGAGAACAAATCACCAGTCAGTTATTTAATGACAGAATCTACTCTGCCATGCAGAGAGAGAGTTTAAAGGAAATATCCAAGATTTAAAGTGGTTAATGCAGTAAGAGTCAAGGAAATTTATTTGACCTTACACCATTTGTAATAGAAACACTTTGTAGAAGGACTAAATCTAGCTAATTTACATATCACTGACCCACAGGGAAAAATGTGCACATATACTTGATTGTTGAATATTATAGAGAAATACACCTATTGAATTGCAGTCACTAACCTAATCAACTAAGGGAAATGAAATTGTCGAAACACTTGGATCCAATTGGAAGCAGTAACAAGAAATCTCCGTCTGAGACTGTGTGTGCACATCGGATTGGTTCTACTCTTTGACTGAGTTGAATGTTAACTCAATTCCAGCAAAATATCCAAACAAAATTTTAAATGAAAAATTTTTTAAATTCTTCATTTTATTTTATTTTTATGTTTTGGTAGATGGTTTTCCTATACAGCTCAGACTCATAGTGATCCTCCTGTCTCAGCCTCCTCAGTGCTGGGATTATAGGCATGTGCCACCATACCCTGTTCTGGAGCTGGGATGGCATTTTGTACCGGGGATCGAACTTGGTACCTTGAGCTTGCCAGGAAGGAACTTAAGCTGCCAAGCTAACTCAGTCCTGAACTAATTTTTTAGATACATCAATTCATCTGGATTTTTAATAAATGTGAAGTTTACATCTTAAAAACCACATTGCTTAGATCATTCTTCACTAATTTGTTGCATTTCAGTGACCCGTGGAGCACATATAGGAATACAAGCCTGAAACCTTCGACTTTGACTCTTCAGTTTGGCCCAACAGCCGGTGCTATCTTGAAACTTTTCAGAGATGAAATGTTAGCCTCCATAAGCCCTAGAAATGTGGAATTCCCCGTGGGAAGGGACTGCAAATGAGAGCCCCTGCCCGGCGTGCTGGGAGCTGCCTGAGGTCTGTAGAGCAGGGCAGGCTGCAGGTCTCCAGCCCAACCCTTGAGCTGCCGTTTGCCCAAATGCTCTGTGCACACATTGAAGCTTAGCATTGTCTTAATTTGGCTTCACGCACGGTCTAATGTAACAACCTAGCCTCATACATCTAGACTACAAGTTCAAGTTGTCTGAATGGACAGTCACAGTAAATAACTGAACATTAAGGAGCTGAAGAATAGCTCCTTACGGAGTTTAGTTTCTGTTACGTAATAAAATGTACCAGTATTTGTAAGTATGAAATTGTACCAGTTGTTCTTTTTCCTCTGTCTTTTTAAAATTTAATATTATTATTATTGTTATTATTATTATTATTATTATTATTATTATTATTATTAATTATTTTGCGGGATCGGGGTTCAAACTCACGACCTTGCACT
>PVJA010008047.1:18042-66067 GCA_004027025.1 Myocastor coypus
TTTTTTTTTTTTTTTTTTTTTTTTTTTTGTCTTTTTGAGACAGGGTCTCACTATGCAGTTGAGGCTGGCCTTGAGCTCAATTTTGTAGCCCAGGCTGGTCTCGAACTCACACTGATCCACCTGCCTCAGCCTCCCGAGTGCTGGGATTATAGGCGTGCGCCACCACGCCCGGCATCTCCTCTACTTTTGATTAAGTCTTTTTTATTGTGTTGAGAAGTTCTTGGGCTACATCTGTGTATTTGGTTGTTTTTAAGTAATGCATCTATGTAGCCAGGGCAACTAAACTACCTTAGTATGGTCAGTAGCCCAAGGAGCTTAGGAAAATAAACTGAATAGAGAGTTTTGTGTCAATTTCTGAATATATTCTACTTTCATATGTTATCATACTTTCTTGCTATAGAGGAGAGAAAGCCTTGTTTGTTTTACAAAATAGAATTTCTGTGTGTGAACTTCAAGGCACTAGGTCTTTAAGAACTCTGTATAAAAATGTCTGTGAGAGAATTTCAAGGTTGTCCCCAAGAAAATATTTTGTTAAAATCATGAAGAACATATTTCTGATTTGGGACATACTTATTTTGTAAGATTTATAACATAATCTTTAAGGAAAATACATTGGGTCCAAACATGACATGATAGTGTTATCAGTGTATTGTACTAGTAAAATTTTTTTTTTTTTTTTTTTTTTTTTTTGTAGAGCTAACTTGCTTTACCAAAATTTTTCTAGCTGTGGAGCCTTGGAAAAATCTATTGGATCTTTTGGTGTGTCAGCTCCCACCTAAACGAAGGAGATAAAAAACTAGAAGATAGACTTTTGGAGACAGGGAATCGATTAGGAGGGGGAAGAGGGGAGGTGTAGCAGGACTGAAAATGATCAAGCTATGTTACATGTATGTGTCAATTCTTCCAAAACAGAGATCATCATTCTGCATGACACATGTGTAGTAGTTAGAAAAAAAGGAAAGAATAAACAATTTCTATGTGAAAAAGTTGTTGGCACAATTAAGCAAGTGAATACATTATGAACACTAAACATGCTCAATAATCTTTAGCTGCTTTATTAAAAATAGCAAATCATTTCACAATACTTTAGAAAATAACAATTAATGCTTTTTGCCCACTTTTCCTGTGTGTCTCTTGAATGATTTATAGATAAAGTAGTACTCTGCACGAAATGAAATGCTTTTATAACTTATGAAAATCTGAGTACTGGGGCTATGTGTTAGGACTGGACTCTGAATCCAACCCTAGTATTTCCTGAGATTTCTTGATTTGAGTCCAACTTCCTAGTCCTTTTGTTTTCCTACTGTTGTAATAAGCTTTTTCAAGTCTAGCAGGGAAATCAGGGTAAAGACGTTAAACGTTAATGCAGCAGGCAGGAGCAATATCATAATAGTGTAATGAGAAATTAGGAAAAAACGAAGTCTGCTGACAAAGAGCTTCTGCTTGATGGTGCTGTGGGTTGAATTCCCCTGCTGCATGAAGCTGGTGAAAGAATTTTTTCCCGTGGAATCACTGCTGGAACAGCACTCTGCATTCTGATGATCTGTGGCATGTGTTATCTAGGCCGAGAGAGCAAGGTGCCAGGGAGGAGACTGCCACCAAGGTGAACTGGAAGAGCTCCGATCACTCACATTGCCATCAGTTGAGGTTTTATTAAGATGCAATATTCAGTTCAGCATTAGTGACTTTTAAGTGAAAGTACACAGAAGTCAATGGGGCAAGCAATGCGTCCAGAATTTGATTAATGGGGAACATCAAGATGGCAGCAGAGAAAGAGTCTTCCTGAGCGTTGCTGTCCAGATGCTTGAACACAGCTGCATGGGGAACATAAGAGGAAGAGACGTGGGTCCTCTGGATCCAGGAAGAATCTGAAGCATAAATGGAAGCCCAGGAGAGAATGAAGAGGAAAACTCCAGTGGACAAAGAGGTCGCCAGCAGCACTTTCTCCCTGACACAGGACTCATCCTCTGTGAGAAATGAATCTGACCTGTGGATGCACGGTTGCTGCAGATGGCACCAGAGGCTTCCAGCAGGGAAGGGGAGCAGCAGATGTAGAGGACTGCTGTGCCTGGCAGGGAGAGTTGAGCACTCAGCCATCTCTCATGAGCGAGCAATTGGCCAGGACCACCTTGGAGAGGGGCTGGCTGAGCTCAGAACTCAGAGAAGTTGCTGGCGCCATCTAGTGGCTGCCTGCTGGGCTCAGGCCCACGAAAGGTGCAATGATGGCTGCAGGCTGAATGAGACTGGTCTCAGCCAGAAGGCGCAGACTCACCGAGATTATCCAGTACCTTGTCCAAAAGCTACTGCTGGTTTGCTGGGATAAATCAATATGGATCAGAACTCTGTCTTCACACATTGTCTACCAGTGACAGCAGACACAAACCTGGAAGTGGACTTTTTATTTATTTCTCGGTTTGTTTTGTTGTTGTGGGGTTTATATTTTACTTTTATTTTTCTTCCTTCATTTTTTGATATTTTTGTATTTAGTTCAGGGTCTACAGGGTCTACAGGGTTTCACTGTGTAGATTGGACTCAAAGTGATCATCCTGTTTTCAGCCTCACAAACACTGGGATCACAGGCATGTGCCACCACGCCCAGTGCTCAGTTGCCATCTTGTTATATGAGTGTGAAAATGTTTTCTAGCCTCTTTGTGGTTGTTGTTCTGTTATTTATAATTTCTATCTCTTCCTTTTTTCCCCCCACCAGTCTTCTGCAAGAAATATTGTGAAAAGGGTATGAAGCTGTTCAAAAAGAAGAATTTACTGAGAGGAAGTGAAGGATAGGCGAGGGAGTGGAGCAAAGAGATATATCTATGCAGGTAGCAGGATGGTTTGGATAATTGTGCAGTGGATTTCTGCTGGTTTGTAGAAAGGAGCAGTTAATGCTTATTTGTCTTTTTTCTCTTCATTTCTTATAACTTTCCTTCTTTCTTTATTTTTCCCATTTTGCATGCATGTATCTGGTAATTGGAACAACTAATCTGAAGACAAGACCATGCAATACAACAAATATTATCAAATTCACATTATACTCTTTAGTGAAATTCTACATTATTTGTAAATTTTTCTTTTCAAGAACCATTCTCTCTCTCTCTCTCTTAAACTTTATTTACATTATGGCTGGCTCAGCTAGCCCTGGGGGTGGGGCTGGCATAGCATGTGGTTCTGGGGATCTAACCACGGTCTCTGTGGTTGTCTAAGCTTGCCTAAGCAGATGCTTTAGACCACTGAGCTATCTTGCCGGCACCTGTACTCTTTAAAAAATAAAAAAATAGGGGCTGGGGAGATAGCTCCGAGGCACAAGTGCCTGCTGGGCAAGTGCAAGGTCGTGAGTTCGAACCCTGGTCCCACCAAAAAAAAAAAAAAAAAAAAAAAAAAAAAAAAAAAAAAAAAAAAAAAAAAAAAAAATAAAGAAAGGGACATAAAAGACTGAAATCCAAACAATTAGGGATGAAAAGTGCAAAATCACAACAAATGATTTTGAAACTCGGATATCATCTACACCTACACTTTTTAAAAGTTATTTGGTACAGGATCTCACTACATATTTGGACTCTTTGTGATCTTCCTGTTTCCAGCCTCCCCCATGCTAGAATTACAGGCGCTCCGCCATGCCTGAACTCTGTGGCTGGCTCAGTGCATCTAGGGCCAGGGCCAGCAAATACTTACTTTGAAAACTTGTATTCCAATGAGATGGAAAATACTGAAGAAATGGACAGACTCCTAGAAATGTATGACTTACGAAATCTAAATCATGTAGATACAAAAATCCTAAATAAGCCAATATCAATCAATAGAATCAGAGATGTAATTAAAGACCTTCAAACAAAGAAAAGCCCAGGCCCTGATGAGCTCATTGGTTAATTTTACAAGAAACTTAGAGAGGACCTAACACCATTACTTTTCAAATTCTTTAAAGAAATTGAATAGGAAGCAATATTTCAAATTCATTCCTGGAAGCAAGCATTATCCTGGTATCAAAACCAGAGAAAGACCCAAATAAGCAGAAAATTACAGACTAATTTCCCAAGTGAAAATAGATACAAAACTCCTGAATAAGATACTAACAAAGACAGCGCAGCTGATCATTAAGATTATACACCACGACTAAGAGGGATTCATCCCAGGGATGCAGGAATGGTTCAATATACACAAATCAATAAAGGCAACACACTTTATCAACAGACCAAGACAAAAATCACATGGTCATCTGAATAGTTGCAGATAAGGCTTTTCACAAAGTCTAGCACCCTCTTATGATAAAGAGAAATTATCTACAGAAAATTTCTATAGAAAATTAGAATAGGTAGTCTTTATCCCAACCTGATAAAAGACATCTATGACGAACCAACAACCACCACATACTACATGGACAAAAACTGAAATCATTCTCTTTCCACAATCAGGAACAAGTGACGATGGCCGCTGTCTCCACTTATTCAACATGGTCAGGGCTGCGGATAGAACTCGGTGGCACAGAACCTGCCTGGCAAGTGCAAGACCATGAGTTTCATTCCCAGAACAAAACAAATATAAAAAGAGAAACATGATCCTGAAAAATTTAGAGAAAGAAATTATACAAGAGAGAGAAGTAAAAGGAATAATGTTAGGAAAAGAAAAAGTTATCAGTATTTGCAGATGACACGGTATTCTATGTCAGACCCCAGAAATTACACTAAAAAAATATTAGACTTGGGCTGGCATGATGGTTCAGCAATCTAAAGCTCTTGCTTAGGAGAGCTTAGGCAACTGCAGAGACCGTGGTTCAATCCCCGGCACCACATGCTGTACCAGCTCCCCTGCCTCCAGGCAGGCTGAGCCACCCATAATTAAAGAAAATTCATTAATCAAAAATAAAATCAATTAAACATATTGGACTTGTGGCTCACGCCTGTAACCCCAGCAGCTGGGAGGCTGAGACAAGGAGGATCGATGTGAGTTCGAGACCATCCTGGGCTACCAAAGTGAGCTCAAGGCCAGCCTGAACTGCACGTGGAGACCCTGTCTGAAAAAGACAACAAAAAATATTAGACTTAATAAACAGATTTAGTAGAGTAGAAGAGTACAAGGTCAACACTCAATAGCCTTCCTGTACATGAACAACAACAACAACAACAAAAAAAAACTCACTGAGAGAGGAATTAGGCAGAGAACATGTTTCACAAGAGCATCCAATGCTACTAGAGAACGTACATCACACCTGCATGTGCCAAGTGTATTGCTCGCTAATGTAAGAACCTGGAAGAGTAAATGAAATTTGAAAGGTTCAATACATACCGTGAAAGGGAAAGGATCTGTTCAAAGGGAAGCGAAAGCTGGGAAGAGGCAAAGGAGAAAGAAAGAAGGAAGGGAGGGAAACTGATGCATTCACATGTGTAGACGCGAGAGGGTGGATAACCATGCCATGGTTTCTGCTTTTCTACTCAAAGGAGCAGTCAACGCTTAAATTTTTTTCTTCTCCTTTTTAGTTTTTTAAAAACTTTTTTTATACCAACTTTGCGTGCTTATATCTGATAGCCTAGGCAAGGAATTTGAAGACAATATTATGCAATATGGCAACCATTATTTCGTGAAGCGAAATTCTATATATATATATATATTTACTATTTTGTATTCTCTTAAAAAATAAAAAATAAGGGCTGGTCAAATAGCTCAGGGGATGAAAGTGCCGGAAAGCAGGCTCAGGGCCAGGGATCTGATGCCCGGGCTTGCTGTGCCAGCCCCACCCCCAGGAACTGCTGAGATGGCGATTGAGACTGAGCATGGTGATGCAGGCCTGTAATCTCAGCTCTTAGGAGGCTGTAAATAGCTGCATCACTACGAGTCCGATCTAGTAGTGAGACCCTGAATACTCTGCAGATCCTCCCCTAAAATACAACAAATAAATAATAAGTTAGAGAAATAAAAATGCCTAGAAATCAATTTAGCCACGGGTGCAAAGACCTCTCCATTAACACTCACAGTACTGTGAATAAGGAGATTGGAGTGGGTATCAGAAAATGGAAAGATATCCTTTGTCTTACGTCGGAAGTTCCAATACAGTGAACATGCTCACACTGACAAAATCGTTGCACAGATTTAATGCAACTCTCATCGCAATTCCCATAGCCCATCTCACAGAATTGGGGAAAACAGTCCTAAAATTCATTTGAAAACAGAAGAGACCTGCAATAGCGTGAGAGGAAAGGTAATTCTGGACAACGAAGGCAGGGCAGGGCATCCGCATGCCTGACTTGAAATTGTACTATAAAGTAATGGTGAAGAAAGAGGGAGGAACTGACACAGAAGAAAAGAAAAGATCCAAAGATCAACGGAATAGATTAAAAGGTGCAGAAACAACTCCGGGCACTTTCTCCCACCTTGTCTTTGACAAAAGTGTCAAATATACTTACTGGAAGAAAGATAGCCTCTTTAATAATAAATGGCACTGGAAAAACGGGCTCTACAACACACTGAAACTGCACCCCTATGTTGCCCCATGCACTGAACTAAATGCAAAACAGATCAAAGATCTAAATATTAGGACAGAAACATTAAATCTGCTGGAAAAAGTGCTGGAGAGATAGCTCAGTGGCCTAAACAGCTGCTTGGAAACAGCAAGAATCAGGGTCCGGTTCCCTGTACCATATGCTGTACCAGCACTGGAGCCCTGGATGCACCAAGCTGGCCTCTGAAACCTGGCACTGTGGTGCATGCCTGTAATCCCAGGGCTGGGAGGCTGAGACTGGAGGACCGCTGCAAATCCAAGCCGCACAGTGAGACCCTGTACCAAAAAGGTAAAAGCTTAAAAAAAATAATAATAAAATAAATCTGTTGGAAGATAAATTAGGTAAAACTCTTGAAGATATTGGTATAAGCAAAGCTTTATTAACAAAACCCTGGTTACACAGGAACTATCAGAAAAAAAAAATCAACAAATGGGATTGCATTAAAAACTTTTGCACAGCAAGAGAAATACACAACAGAGTGAAGAAGCAACTCACAGTACAGGATAAGATGTTTGCCAGCAATTCCTCAACACAGGAATTGCTGCTGAGATTATACAAAGAATCAAAAAAAACCAGACCTCCTACATTTAAAGACTTGGTCCAAAAACGGGCATCTGTGATGAACACGTGCTTCTCAAATGAAGAAACAGAAACAGCAAATAAATACATGAAACAAGGCTAAACAACATTGGTCATTTGAAGAAAGCAAGTTAGGACAAACCTGAGATTCCATCTCACCTGGAAAAGAATGCATATTATAAAGAAGTCAACCAATTACAAGAATTGGAGAGGCTGTGGTGAAAAAGGTGCCCTTCTCCACTGTTGGATGGAGGCTGGACTTGTGCAACCACTGTGGAAGTCAGTGCGGAGACTCCTCAAAATTCTAGGGTTGGAGGTCCCATTTGACCCAACTATTTCCCTTCTGGGTATCTTCACAGAAGATTTAAAAACACCCTATTACAGTGATGCTTGTGTATCCTTGTTTATAATAGCATGGCTTGTAATACCTAACTCTCGGAAACAAGCCAAGGCCCCATTAATTGAGGAACATATAAAAAAAAAATGGGGTCTTTTTATATAGTGAAGTACCACTTAGTCATTAATAAGTCTGAGACTTTTGTAGGTAAATGGATGCAACTGGAGACCATATACAAAAGCGAAATCAAGCAGATGCACATGTGTATGCATCGCGCTGTCTCCCCAGTGTGAGAAGCCGAAAGAGGAAATAAGATTCAAAATGCACAATAGATATTGGAAAACTGAAAGAAACGTGAAACGGAAAGAGAAACTGGGATGGGGGATGGAGAAAAGAAGGAAGGAAAGGTGGAATTAAACACACACACACACCCCACATGTAGTTAAGATAGTTATACTATTGATTTCTCTTAGCTCATTGAAAAGAAAGATTTGCAGATTTGCATGCTTGTTTGGATAGTTAAATGCCAATATCTTATAGTCTGAGTAGCTAATTTAAAGATGACAATAAGCAATGCATTAACTGTTGTTGTCCTCCTATTACCTTTTATAAAATATATTTAGTGCAGGGTCCACAGGGTCTTACTTCACAGACTGGACTCACAGTGATCCTCCTGCTTTCAGCCTCCCAAGTACTGGAATTACGGGCATGCGCTGCCACATCAACTCTCCCTCCTACCGTCTTGTTTTGAAATTTTGTTTCATGTTTTCACTTTAAAATAAAATAAAAAAAAAGAATTTGATTGAAATATGTTAACACAAAGGCACATAGCCACCAGCGGCATCACCACCCCACAGGGGGAAAAAAATTGGGAAAGGTTTGTCTTCTAGGTCGGTTTGGGACTCGAGCTTCTCCCTTCAGTGCTACTCATACTTGGCTGGGTCTCTCCTGTGTGGCGGCTGTCACTGTGTGCAGATGGGTGTGACCCCGTCCTCCTCCTCATCCTCTTCCTCCTCCTCTTCCTCCTCCTCCCACAAGAGGGGTCGTTAATCTCAGTGGCTTCTTTGTCCCACGCACGCTTATCTTTGCATTTTGTGCACTGGAGCAAAACATACTGCCCCGTTTCTTTGTCTTTCAGAAATACAAGACAGGAGCCCTTCCTCTATCTTGCAGCTGCCTGTCCATGTTGGCCGCTTGGACATCTGTGTCCAGTCGCAGGCTGCTGACAGCTACTGCTGGACAAGGCTCCCCAGGAGATGCAGGACACTGGTTCAGCTTGACGGAAAGCAAGGCTCACAGATCCACGGAAGGCAGACTCCTCCCCGCCGTTTTCCCTCTTTCCTGTCCTCCTTTGCTCCTTCTTCTCTTCCTCATCCCTCTCCTCTCCCTCTCCCTTTCTTTGGAGTCCCTTTTTCCTCAAAAAAGATTAATTTGAATCAACCGTTCAACCAAGATGATTCTGCTAGCTTAGTTCCAAAACAGGCACAGCAGTGCAGAATGTTCAGGCAATTAGGGTTAGGGTCTGCAGGGCTCACTACTGGATCGGACCTGTAGCAATCCTCCTGTTTTCAGCCTCCCAAGTGCTGGGGTTGGAGGCGATGCCTTCACGGCCAGTCTCAGCCACCATCTCAGTGGGGCTGGAATGGCAAGCCAGGGGTTGAGTCCCAGCCACTGGGCAGGGTTAGGATTTTACTGGCTTAATGAGTTTTTTTTTTTTTTTGTTATCCAGACACTTAAAAAGTTTTTCGTAAATATATATATATATATATATATATATATATATATATATATATATTTTTTTTTTTTTTTAATATCAACCTCTATATGTATAAGTAGTGTCTCTGTCCCTATCATCTCTATCTCTGTCTCTATCTCTCTATCATCTCTGTCTCTTGTCTGTCTCTGTCTCTGTTTCTAACACTACTCCTACCCCTACCCCTACCTGTACCTCTCCCTCCACCCTCCACCTCAGTAGACACTAAAATGTGACCTGAGTAGGCACAGCTGTTAGGAGAGAAGATGAAAGCAGCGAAGAGCCTTCCTTGTTCAGCAGTTGCTCATTATCTTTAGCATCGAATTGAAACTCCTTCCTCTGGTCTCCAACTCCGCCATCTCTGCTCTTAGCACTTCTGGAAGTGCCTTTGCTCTAGGGCCCTAGTTTCCTCAGCATTTTAAAAACTTTTTTTCCATTGTGTTTGTTCCATAGTTTCCCACACTTGCAGCTCCTTTTTCTGTCTGAGTAACTTTTGAAATATTCACTGATATTCAGCACAAGAGTTCCTTTCGCTGGGAAGATGATCTCACTTTCCATTTTCCGGTTAGCGAAGGAGCTTCTTATGGCCTATGTCTTCTGCGTAGTTCATCCATCATTCTTTGACTTTACTAACTTACTTGTTCATTCAACAAAAATACATTGTGCATAGTTGATTCCATTTGCATAATGTCTGCTGATGTGTCTTATCCAACTGAGTATGACTTCCTTGAGGTGAGAGACAGATGGTTATTCTGGGAGTTACAACCTATAAAATTGGTATAAACACTAAATTAACAAACATGGAACTGCTATTCCTAGGAGAAACACAAGGTTTAGTTCCTGCAAGTCCCTGGCCAAAACGTTGTCACCGATGGATGTGTCATTTGCATTGCATAGGCTTTATTTTTCAAAGTCACAAGATGTAGCTGTTAGGAATTTTGCTGCTGCAAGCATGGTCTACAGGTACCTCTGAGGTGTGATGGCTTTAGCTCTCCCGGGAAGATGCCTAAAAGGGAATTGTTGGGTCCAAGGGGATTTCTTGGTTTAGATTTTTGAAAACTCTTCCATAGTTGTACTAGCTTGCCTTCTTACCAGTGATGCAGAAGGCTTCCTTTCTCTTCACAGCCTTGCCAGTATTTGCTATTCCTTGCTTCTAGATGATGGCCATTCTTCCTGAGAGAAGATCGACTCACACTGTTGTTTTAATTTGCATTTTTCTTACATCCGGCACATTTGGGCAGCTCATTATGTATTTTTAGCCATCTGTACTTTTTTTTTTTTTTGGTGGGACCAGGGTTCAAACTGTTGATTTTGCACTTGCCAGGTAAGCACTTGTGCCACGGCGCTATCTCTCCGGCCCCCTGTACTTTTATTCTGAGTTTTTTTTTTTTGTTGTTGTTGTTAGTTGGTTTGTTTTTTGGGGGAGGGTTCTACAGGGTGTTCAGGGCCTCACTACTGGATCAGATTTGTAGTGATCCATCTGTTTTCAGCCTCCCAAGAGCTGGGATTACAGGTGTGCACCACTATGCCCAGTCTCAACTATCATCTCAGTGCATTGTGGGCGTGCAGGTGTGGGGCTGGCACAGCAGGCCCGGGGATTGAACGCCCAACCCCTGCTCCTGCTTGCAGGTGCTTTAATCTGCTGAGGTATTCGGCTGGCCCCTGAGAAGCTTGTATTCATTTTACTGGTGAATTGAGTTAATTTTTCGACTGAATCTGTTATTTTGTAAGGCTGATTTTTTTTTAAATTCTTGATGTATTCTAGGCTTTAGGCCTTTGAAGAATAGCTGACAATAAAGTTTCCTTATTCTCTAAGTCATGTCTTCATTTTTTTTTTTTTTTTTTTTTTTTGGCTGCGCGTGAGGCTTTCTAGTTTCAATTGATCCCATTCGTTGATTCTTGGCACTGTCGCGCGTGCGGTGGGGGTTCTATGCCCATGCCTTCAAGGATTGTGACTCATCTTCCGGCAGGTTATGTGTTTGGGTGTTAGAATTTATGTATTTGATCCATTTTGATTTTAGTTCAGCGCACAGTGAGAGACAGGGGTCTAGACTCAATCTTGCCCACATAGAATGCCAGTTTCCCCAGAACCATTTATTTTTTTTTTAATTTTTTTTTTTTGTCTTTTTTTTTGAGACAGGGTGTCGCTATGCAGTTGAGGTTGGCCTTGAGCTCACTTTTGTAGCCCAGGCTGGTCTCGAACTCGCACCGATCCTCCTGCCTCAGCCTCCCGAGTGCTGGGATTACAGGCGTGCGCCACCACGCCCGGCTTCCAGAACCATTTATTAAAGAGACCATCTTGGCTACTTTCCCTTCAACCTCTGTCTTCGACCAATTTGTCAGAGATCAGATAGCTGCATGTCCTTGACGTTGGTTCTGTACCCTCTATTCTATTCTATAGATTCACATGTTTGCTTTTCTGCCAGTACCATGTTTTTTTTTTTTTTTTAATGTATTTGCTTGTTACAGGGTCTCACTATGCAGCTCATAGCGATCCTCCTGCCTTCAGCCTCCCTGGCCCTGGGATTACAGTGCATGGTCCACCACGCCCACTCAGACTCTGTGGCTGGCTCAGATGGCCCTGGGGGTGGGGCTGTCCTGGCATGGGGTGCTAGGGATCGAACCCTGGTCCCTGTGCTTGCCTAAGCTTGCCCAAACAGGTGCTTTAGTTCGTTGAGCTACCTTGCTGGCCCTATTTTATTTTATCTTATTTCTTTTGGCAGTTTCGATTCGTATAGTCTTTTGAAGTAAGCAAGCCACTCAGCACTAGCCAGAAAGGCTCTAACATTTTCCTAACTATAGGTCCATGGCCATAAGCAGTTTTTGGATTTCAATATTTCTAACACTCCTTTGAAAAAAAATTGATTGCCAGATCATTAATCCAGAAATTTCACTGCTCTTCCACTTTTTCCATAGTTTCAAAATTGACTTTAGATGTCACTTTAAAAAGTTCTTAATGGGGCAGCCTAAACAGCTCAGCAGATTAAAGCTCCTGCAAGCAGACGCAGGGGCTGGGGTTTTCATCCCTGAGCCTGCCGTGCTGGCCCTGCCCCTGGAGTGCACCGAGACGGCAATTGAGACTGGTTCAGGCCTCTAATCCAGTTTGCGGGAGGCTGTAAACAGATGGATCACTATGTGTCTAATCTAGTCGTGAGACTTGGAACACCCTGTAGACCCTTCCCTAAAAAAAAAAAAAAAAAAAAAAAGAGTTCTGAATTATCCTCATGTGCAGGTGCAGGTGCAGGAATGACCCTTCCTTTATCTGGATGAGCCATAGTATTGATGTACTAGCAATGGATTCATGGTCAGTGGTGCTGTAATGCACACCTGAGTGAAACTTATCAACACGTGCGTTTTCTCTGTAACATATCCCTGTGTTAAACTTAGCAACACTAGGAAGCTCTTCCTTCCTTCCTTCCTTCCTTCCTTCCTTCCTTCCTTCCTTCCTTCATTCCTTCCTTCTACTTGAAGCCCTGGAGATAGAGTCCAGGGCCTCATCTACAGAAGTCCTACGCACTCAGGGACAGGAGTGCACTGCGTGGGCGTGCCTGGGCTTGAATGCTGTGGACCCTTAAACAGGCATAGTAAATTAATCCCCAACACAACAGGAAGAAGAACGTGGCCTTTCTCGTGAGGGGTGGAGCAGACCCATAATCCCATCATTACAGATGGCAGACAACTAAGAGCCTTGCGTAGAATATACCTCACGATTAAAAAAAAAAAAAAAAAAAAAAAAAAAAAAACGAGGGCTGGGAATGTAGCTCTGTGTGAAGGTTCAATTTCTGGAATTTCTGGTATTGAAAAGAAGGATGAGATAGAGGAGGAGGAAAAGGCAGAGGAAGAGTGGCGACCTTAGATAGCACTTGGGCCCTGAGCGTCTCTGCTTGCATGGGTGGGACTGAGACAGGGGCACCAGGGTCTGTGAGGGACGACCACGGGAACACGATGTGTCACACTGCAGTTGTGGCAATCAGCCGTCCCCTGAGGTGTGGAAAGCAGTGTTTTGAAGTCTGCCTATGAAAGCTCTTGTTTTACCTAAGGTGAGGCTGGGCTTGGCACTCTTGCTAAGTCCGCCTATGGGCCCCAAGGGAAACCGTTATCCCAAAGTCACCCTGACTTCTCGATCGTAGTGAAGCCTGCACCTCTGGAATGCTGAGTGCAACAGACTCGCTGTGGGGTCGCTGTAGAGCTGATGAGGAGAGAGCATTCGAGATCGTTCCTGCACTTCCGGCTGAGTGAGACGCGCCACCACGCAGTGTGCAGGGAATTCTGGAGGTCTGACCTGGAAGGTGTCCCGCTGCGGTTGGCCTCCGGCTTAACACTGGGAGACTGGAGTGTGCAGGGCTAACAGACCGTTGGCTTTGGAGCTTTAAGGAGGGGGATGCTCTGCAGAGACGAGGGAGGGCGTACTAAAAGGAGGACACAAGACTTGTTGGGAGGAATGTCAATGGCTAATAGAGAAGAGTGATCTTAGGTGGTTCTGTCTAAGCAGAGATAAAGCAGGAAATATTATACTGTAAAGAAAAATGTGCTCTAGCTGAACCAGTTGCTTAGGAGCCTAAAGACAGGCTTGAGGTTCATCCTTGGTAGAAATTGGTGAGAAGCGATGGGCTGTCAAGCTATGTATCTTCACATTGTGAATACGGGCAAGGGAAGAAGTCACCCTTCTCAGAGTCAGTTCAGGGAGTTTGGGTTAGATGTCACCAAGACTGTAGCTTGCGCTGCCCGAGCACGCTCTGTGTGCCAACAGCATGGTGGACAGCTAGACACATCAGCGCCACTTTTTCTAGGTAGCAGCTGCGTGGCCAGGGACTGTCGGCAGGCCCATTTTAAATAAGAGAGTACTTGAACTAGGAAATTTGATGAATTGTTCTACACTCACCGGGAAGCGGTGTGTGACTCTGCGCTTAGCTGTCGCCTTTTACTTCTCTTTTTAAGACTCTTCCTTGTACGATAACACAATAGTTTAGGCTGGATAATTTATAAAAAATGAGAATTTGCCGCTTGTAAGACTGGAGGCCGAGAAATAAAAAATCAAGCTGCCAGGAGATCGCTAGGTGAAGGGTGAGAATTTGTTCTGCTAGAGGTGGTCGAAGGGGCCAACAGGCTCCCTCAGGCCTTTTGTTAGAGAGCCATGCATGAGAGGCCCATGTATGAGAAACCATGTACCAGAGACCCATGTATGAGGGACCCATGTATCAGAGACCCATGTATGAGAGACCATGTATGAGAGACCCATGTATGAGAGACCCATGTATGAGGGACCCATGTATCAGAGGCTCACGACTAGGGCTCTCCTCCTGCAAGGACTTCAAAGCTGAGGCATCTCTGGACAGAGCCACTCAGCTCTCACGCGTACTCTGCTCCGGATGTCAGGTGCTGAGTGCAGGAAGGAGGGAGACCAGCATTTAGGTGTAAGCCTCTACAACATCTTCAAGACCATCTTCCTGTGGAGTGTGCTGAGTTTTTCCAAGGAAATGTTTCAGATTCAAGGGGCTGTAATTAATGTTGGAGAAAGCAGGGCTGTCAGACAGCGGAGTGAAGTTATGTGAATGCTTT
Source organism: Myocastor coypus (assembly GCA_004027025.1). Classification (NCBI taxonomy): domain Eukaryota; kingdom Metazoa; phylum Chordata; class Mammalia; order Rodentia; family Myocastoridae; genus Myocastor; species Myocastor coypus. Next base: position 32,759 of record PVJA010008047.1, read on the forward strand.
TATAAAACGGAGTGAGAGATTACACGAGCTTAAACATAAGTGCAAAGGTACTGTATGTGAGAAGAAATATCCCATTCTCTGCACCCTGAACAACATGGGAGAGGGGCCTGAGACCCTTTAGGTATGAGCCAAGAGGAGGTGGAGGTTGTGTGCCTTGAAGATATAATATTCCGAAGATGCCATTGCTCCCTTTTTCCAGGGCACCTTGATTACAGCCCCAAGAGGTGGCATTACTGGGTCTTAGGAAGGTGACAGATTTTTGAAAAAGCTTCCTTGGGTATGGGTTTTCTTTTTCCTTAAGATGTAGATGGTAGTAACTAGCATCTCCATAGCTTGAATTTATGATTGGAGAATTTGCTTTTTCAGTAGCTGTAATATTATTTAAGTCTCATAAACTACAGGCCCAGCTTAATTACTGGTGGTAGGGCTTCCTCGTGGCTCACATGCAGCTGGAAGATTTACGTTCTCCGACTGCTGGGTCTTTAGCGTGAAGTCCAAGTTCATCTCTCTTGCTCCTAGCAGATATTTCCGAAGACTTATCTCCTATCTGTAGGTGGCAGTAAGTTATTACTGTGCTTTGTTACTTTCCTCCCTGGAAGGAAGATGAAATCTGGTTAGAGAAACAGAATATCAAGAGAACATTTCTTTTACCTTTAGGCCAATATGAAGAACAATAACAGTTTTTTTTTTTTTTTTTTTTTTCCAGTGGGCGTTTGACTCCCTTCCCTATTTTAATTCGAGGTAAAGTAGAAATACTTATGTATTCTCAGTGGCCCTCTCTCTAGCTGGGATGAACTTATGTTCACAGCAGGCTAAACACATCTACAGTAAATGAATAGGGGAGACTAGGAAGGAGTTTGTAGCGTTCAGTAGCTCAAGAAAACAGCTGTTTCTTCTTATTTTTATGTATTTGGTACAGGGTCTCACTGTGCAGCTCGGACTCCTCCTGATCCTCTTATTTTCAGCCTCCTCAGCTCTGAGATTGCAAGTGAGTGCCAGCATACCTGGTCTTAGTGGCCAGCTCAGCGTGCCTGGGGGAAGGCTGCTGCCGGTACATGGGTACATGGTATGTGGTGTATGGGATTGAACCCTGGTCGCTGTGTTTGCCTAAACAGGCACTTTGTCCGCTGAGTTATCCTGCTCGTCCTTCTCTGTTTCTTAAAGTGACAGATCTAAGCAAAATGAGCTCAGAGCCTAAAGCCTGCTGTTGTCCTCAGCCATGCCGTCTTGCTTTCAGCCGTATTCAGGCAAACATCAAAAATTATTGTTAAGATTCTATAATGAAAAAGTGTCTTTCTACATCACCTCCTGCCTGCATTCTCAGCGCTTGAAACACACACACACACACACACACACACACACACACACACACACACACACACACAGCGTGGTCCCTCCTGCTTGCAGCAGTTCATATGCAGACCTCGCTGTCCTACAGAGGGAGCTCACCTGCCGCTCCTTGCTATTAAGGGAGACACAGCAGGACCCAGGGAGGATTTGTTGAAGCTGAAAACTGACTTTATAATTCAGCTCTGGGCCTCGGTGCAGCATAAGTCACACTAAAAATCAGAGCATGGGACCCCAAGATGTAAGACAAATAGAGTGAAACCTGATTTTTTCCCTTCCTACTCCTGTCTAGTTAGTGCAGTTTTTAAAAACAACCAGCTCCTTTATTGCTTGTGATTTAGTGGTTAGCCAAGGGGAGTGACAATTTCAGGCTACAGTAGACAGAGCCATAATAAAAGGAAAACATAACCAGGAAGGTGAGGCAGCTACTGTCATATGCCAACAGATGCTGTCAGCTTTCTCAAATAAAAACAATCTTTCCATTATGGTGAATAAATTAGCTTAGTTTCCTAGGCTCTTCCTACTGGAGGGAACTAGTCTATTCTTCTGCCTCTTCTATAATTCCTGTAAAAACTTAGCCAAGGCTGCAGAGGTTAAATTGGTTATTTTTTAGGATAACTGGAGTAGAGTCTTGGCATACCCACTGTTCCTGTGCTGCCGGAACGAATTTGGCCTGCAAACATCTTGCTGGGTCCTCTCAATCGGAAGTGCTGTGTCCCCACTTTCTCTGTCAGGAGCCTACTGTGTCCACAGAAGCCAGGAAGGACTGCCACTTGTCCTCTGCCACTCTTCAGCAGAAAGAAATTGTGGTGGCAGGGTGCCCGTGACATTTCTCTATCTATGGGGAACATATTTGTGTGGTTGTAATTCTAAAGCATGAGTTTTTGATTTTAACAGAATAGGTACAAATGAAAAATGCATTTAATATTTTGATGAGCAGGGTTAACTTTTTCTTTTCTTTTCTTTTTTGGCAGGTGCCCAGGTGTCAAATTGCCCTCCTCCCAAAGGAGTTAAAGAGCTACTTCAGGGGCCCGGGTTTCAGTGTGTAAGAATTCACTCATGGAGAAAGACCTCTGTTTATCTATTTCAATTCTAATGCTTACATGAAACTTTTTTGGTGGGGCTAGGAATGGCATATCAGTTAAATAAGTTTGCTTGATTTACAAAAGCAAAAACCCTAACGCCACAATTTGGCTTTGGGCCTGTCGAAAGATCTGGAGCAGGGCTGCAGTCTTCTCTTCTTTGTCAGAAGCTAGAAAGAAAGAGGGAAGCAGACTCAGGAGACAGAAGCTGTAGCAGAAAATATCGTGGGCATGGCGGCAAAGGACCTGCGAGACTCACAGTGATGTTGTGGACGGGACTCAGGACCCAGGCTGCAACGGCTCTGGGCCAGAGCCTCAGCTAAGCTACTTTAGCCACCTCCTGTGTGACCCTGAACCTCAAACCTTTTGAAGCACAGCTTACCATTTTTTGTAACAAAAGAATAATAATGGCTACTTTAAAAATGTTCGCCAAGGGCCGGCCAGAGAGCTCAGCGGACTGAAGCACGTGCTTCGGCAGAGCCCAGGGGCCAGAGTGGTGCCAGCCCCACCCCTGAGGCATGCCGGGACAGAGATCGAGACTGGTCATGGTAGCACTCACCTGTAATCCCAGCACTTGGGAGGCTGAAAACAGGAGGATCACTATGAGCCTGATCTATACAGTGAGACCCTATAGACCTCGTACTAAATACATTTAAGAAAATGTTCATCAAGATAATGAGATTAAGCGTTCAGTACCCTGTATGGGACACAGTAAAGCGCTCCTGAGGTATCAACTCACCTTCGCTACTGTTTCGCTTCTCCATACTCGGTTCTGCCGTCGGTGCAGGGGAGAGAAGCGCAGCAGAACCAGCATAGCACATTGCAAAGACTGAGACAACACACAGAAGAAAAAAAATTTTTTTTTTCATGTACAGAGTTGCTACAGGGTTTCACTGCACACGGCTGGGACTCATGGTTAGCCTCGTATTTTCAGCCTCCTCAGCACTGGGATTACAGGTGTGCACCACCATGCCCAGACTCGGTAGCCGGCTCAGCCCCATTGTGGGGTGGTGGCAGGGTCGTGGTGGCGTGCGGGACTGGAAATTGAGCCCTAGTCCTTGCGCTTGTCAAAGCAGGCGCTTGGTCTGCTGAGCTCTCTATCCCGATGGCCCACAAAATGGAATTTGAATAGGGCAAGCAAATAACGGGTGTGAAATGTTTTCCATTATGTCTGTTTCACTACTGTGGGTTGTTCAGCAGAGGCACAGAGAGGTCGATCAGGCAGTGCTGCGGAACAGCTCTTGTAGCCACAGGCTGCCGTGTATCTGGAGGAGAGGGCGGCGACATGCAGCCGGTGGCAACGGCTCTCAGTCATCCCAGGCGTGGACTCAGCTCTGAGTGTGGGCTGCCGGAAGAGAACCTGGAGAGGCTGTGGGATGCTTGCGACTTTGACCCCACCTACCGTGACTCAGTGAGTTTGGAATCTCACTATTTAAATAAATCTGTGACTATTTTAGAAGCGTGGGAAGTCTATAAGGAATCCTTAAGGACAGTATAGGATCAAAAGAAGCCTTGACGTCCTCACTCTCAACATTTTATGGCTTCATAATAAGGCGTCTTTGCATTTTGATGTTGTTTCGGTTTGTATCTAGTCATCCCCCTAAAATCTCATGTAAATCATGGGGCTTTCAAGCGCGCAGCTGGAGGGGCGGGGCCAGAGGGCCAGGGCGGGGCTTGAGGGGCGGGGCCACTGCAGTGCAGAAGAGTTAAACTGCCAGCATGCGCCTTCCCCGCCCCCCATCCACCTGGAAGCCTCTCTCGGAGTTATGGAGCCGACCATCGTGGACATGGCACTGCCCCAGTCTCTCTTCCAGACCCTCTAGAGCGAGGGCAGTGTCTTGAAACCTCCAGGAACCGTAAGCTAGATAAACCTTTCCTTCTCTAAGCTTGTGTGTGGGGTATGTGTCCCAGTAACCAGAGAACAGTAACTAGGACAGATGGTTTCTTGCAATTCAGAGCATTTGTGCACATATAGTTCTAGTTCAGCCTCTTACAGGCCTGGAGAGGCCCAGTCAATATTGGTTCTTCTTTGTCTAGAGGCAAAAGCCCTGAAATTTTGTCTCAAACCATACAGCTTTTAAGTTGTGATTAGAGAGAGAGAGAGAGAGAGAGAGAGAGAGAGAGAGCACTCAGCAGTTTCTGGTAAGCTTGGATAGTACAGTTAATTTTAGAATCTCTAAGATTGTACTCTGACAAATATCATTGAAATTATTGCCACATTATGGTTAATCTTTTTTTCCTCTAACTGCAATCAAAGAAGGTCTTTATAACATATCTTCTATCCCTGTCTTTCTGAAAATTAGTACCTTATATCCGGGGTTTTTAAATTTAATGATTCTCTACTTTCTGAGGACTATTCACTGGAAGGGACTGATGATATTCAGAAAAACATTAGATGGAAAGATTTGACGAGAACCTGAGCTTAGAGCAAAGCTGCGATAGCTTGTACCATACTATTTTCAAGGACAAACAATATTTTTTTTATTTTTGTGCTCTTGTTTTCGGAGTTGTCTACATTTGAGTGACAACCAAAAGACATCATCATTTAGCCGGACTGACAATGCCTCCGGTGGAGGAACACGCAGACTTTGAGCAAAAGTATTTCTTCTTATTCCAAATGTGAACTAAAATATGAAATCATCTATGGAATTGGAATGGAGATTATATCCAGGAGAGCTGGAAGGGAAGATGGGTAACCTTTCATGTCAGTTTGATTTCTCATATCTGTGTGGTCCAGTCTCAGCTTGAATATTAGCTATGAGATCTGTAGTTCTCTGTTCTACAAGGCTTGAAAGGTGAAGGTAGGATATTTGAGAGCTTTCTCACAGTTCTAATAAAAATCTCTCCTGCCCGATGACCCTGATAAACTTCAGTCTTCCTCTTAGTGCCGAGCTCCCCAGGACAGGCTCAAAGCGCTGCAGTGTTCCTCACCGTTAACTCTTAAGTCAGGCATGGGAGGCCGCTCAGAAATCCCACTGGCTTTTTTTTTCTGACTTAGCAGTTTTAGTAGTAATGCAAATCCAACAGCAAAGAAACTCGGTGGGCTATGTGCAAACCAGGTTGATATTCCATTAGGTGTAGCTTTGGTTGAACATAACTCATATATGGTATCTACCTGATGGTGAAACGTGAAGTTTGTTTTAAAAGCACTCGACATGACACACCCTACATACACACCCACTTTTGTTGTGCTCAGATGGATTTCACATTGATGCGTTTTGTTTCCTTTTGATGCATTTGGTACAGAGTTTCACTACACATCTTAGACTTGCAGTGATCCTCCTGTTTTCAACCTCCCTGGAACTGGGATTACAGTTATGTGCCACCATGCCTGGTCTCATGGGCTGGCTCAGTGTGCCTTGGGATGGGGCCGGCTCAGCATGTGGTGCTGGCGAGTGAACCCTGGTCCCTGTGCTTGCCTAAGCAGGTGCTTAGTCCGCTGAGCTAACTGGCTGGCACAGTGGTTGATACATTGTGTCAACTTGGCTGGACACCTGGTGGTCGATACATTTTATCAATTTGGCTGCATTGCTTGGCTGTTTCGCACTGTGAGCCAGGAGGGCCCTGCCCCAGAATAACTCAGTTTGGACTTTGTCTCCTGGCTTCCTGCACAGACTCGTCAGCCTCTAATTTGGACCCTTCAGCTTTCCGTAGCAGATTCTTCTGCCTTCCTTTTCAGACACAATGGCTGACTGATAGGGACTGTTGGGAACTGGGAGAAACCGGTTAAGACCGATATAGACCAGTAGGGATGGAACACTGCAGTGAGTATAAAAGCCTTGGGACTGAGTCCTCCCATGGGCAGCATGCAGACGCTGCCAGCAAACTTCCCCATCTGACTCTGGGACTGGCACATCTTGTGCTCTATCTGTTCCTCTAGTAGAACCCTGACTAGAACACCTGGTGCTGACGCATTTTTAAGAGGCCAACAGTATGCCCCAGGGCTTGTGTGCTGCCCTGTAGCATTCTCAGCGCCCTTCAGCTCTTGAGGACGATGTTCAAGGTTCATCACTTGCACGATTTTCTATGTCTTATACAATGACTAGCACTGAAGAGCCTCTTTTGGGGGGCTTATGAAAGTCCTCTTAAGGTAGAAATTTCTTTGTCTAATGGTAATTTCATAATGTGCAACTCTTACTGTGGTAAACATTAGCAAAAATGTTAGACAAACAAATTAAAGGTATTCCTAAAGTGGGTTTTATGAGTTTAGATTAAAGGAGAGCCTGAGGAATTTTCGCTTATGCCATTTGTGGTGTATGAAGTGTAGGCAGAGAGCAAATCCTATGGGTTCTGTAGATTAGATAATAAATTCTATACATGCACTGTGTAATTGCAGGAACTTTAGTCATATGCAGTATTATTAAGATTATTTTGTTCTGCAGGCAGGTAGCATTAAGATGAATATGAAACACAGATCGGAAGCTAAACGAAGATGGAAGGATCAGCCATAAATGGGCTTAATCTGTTTGCAGTCCCTCCCCAATGGAAAGCCTGAACAGGAGCCAGCGCGGCACTGCAAGTCTGCCTTGCTCCTCCTGCCACCTCTGGACCAGGCGCGTAATTTGTCGGATCTCGTTCAGGATGAGAATGAGCTGCTCTTACTTTGAAAGCAGAAAAACAGCTTCTTACTTTTTCTTATAGTCTCTCCTGAACTGCTTCTGTGCTTTTTTTTTCTTTTCCCTCAGTTTTTGTGGTTTTACTGAAGCAGAAATGAACATGTACAGAGACCATCTACTGGTTTTCTTCGCTGCGCAGCCTGGCATTGGGCTTGGTGACTCGGATGGCTGGCTGGGCTGCTCTTTCCACGATGGCCTTGCGGTTCTTAGAGGAGACGTTGCGAGCGATCTCCGCACAGTGAGACTTGCTGCACATCAGCGGCACCTCCAGCTCCTTAACATTGTGCACCAGGAACTTCCGGAAGCCGCTGGGCAGCGTGTGCTCTGTCTTTTTGTTACTTCCATAAAATGTATTGGGCACCAAGATCTGGCTCTTGAGCCTTCTCCGCACCCTGTTGTCGGTTCCTCTGGGTTTCCGCCAGTTTCGCTTAATTTTGACATATCGGTCGGACTGGTGCCGGATGAGCTTCTTGGTCCTCTTCTTGACGATCTTGGGCTTCACGAGGGGTCTGAGGGCTCCCATGGAGCCAAGCAAGAGATGGCGGCCACCTCCGCAGGCAGCGCTGAGGAAGAAGAGCTGCTTCTGTGCTTTTTATTTAGTGCCTTCTCCCATAGTTCTGCTACAGGGGGAATCGAACTCCCAATCTGAAAGATACCAGGGATGAGTTCGTGCTTGATGAAACTGAGGAATGAATTTTGGGAACAATGGAGGTTAAGAGCAGGGTTCATTTAGTGGGAGAAAAGAAAGCTTCGGCCCAAGAGAGGCTCAGAGGGGACCTGAGGGGGGTGCCCAGGAATCTGTCTTTTTTTTTTTTTTTGTGGAGCTGAAACAGATACATCTTTCAAGAGGTGAGATGGGTCTAAGGCGAGAAACATGGGAGCTCACCAGGTGGGCGTGAGGGGGGACAAAACTATGGTCAACTGATAAAATTGCAAGCACAATTTTGTAGGTAGAATTGATTAAATGAGGATCAAATGTGGAAGTGAGTCACATAGCAAGTGGGCATGGATACAGAACAGGGGCTCTACCTGTAGGGGGTTGGCTTAGCGCCTCTACCTGGCTTTTTCAAGGAGGTTAAGGCCTAGTTAGAACATCAATTCCTGATGTTTTTCCTGGTGATGTACGTGGGTGCCTTTGTTTACTTATCGCCTTGAGCAGGGCCTACAGCAGGAGCCTGTGATTCTTCCAGTTGCAAGGTATTTTGTCTTCCACCTTGGATCCTTAGCCGGCCCAGCCCTGTCTGCCTGTACTATTTCTCTCTGACTCACTTTCATGCAACACTTCCTTATGCAGCAGAAACCCTTGGGTGTTTCCAGGACCGTGCAAGTGACAGAACTTTCTTGGGGACACAGACGAAAGAGGCTTCAAGGCTGGAGGTATGCTCCAAGGTCCTATTTTACTTCTCTTCCAAAAGCTAAATTCAAAGGTATTATATTGCTAAGGACTTTAAGCTGGTAGCTGAAGAGTGTGAGGCTTGTAGTGCAGGACCTATTGAATCAGGGGCCTAGTGTACCATCTCTGGTCTATGGAGCTGTACCACTTCCTTTAGGTGGAGCTGTACCACTTCCTGTCCGTGGAGCTGCACCACTTCCTGTAGGTGGAGCTGCACCACTTCCTGTAGGTGGAGCTGTACCACTTCCTGTAGGTGGAGCTGTGCCACTTCCTGTAGGTGGAGCTGTACTACTTCCTATAGGTGGAGCTGTACCACTTCCTGTCCATGGGACTGTACCACTTCCCGTCCATGGGGCTGTACCACTTCCTGTAGGTGGAATTGTACCCACTTCCTGTCCATGGAGCTGGCTTTGTCCCTAAAGGATAATGAAGGGCACTCTGCTGAGAGAGGAACACAAGGCTGCTTCTTGGTGCTGAGCCAAGAAGGGTCACATTGTATTCCTGCTCCACTGTGACTCTTCCTTCTTGTCGATGTGATTTGGCTTTCATTTTAAGCCATTCATCATATAAAAACAATAAAGGGAGGTAATGTGGAAAATGATGCTCATGAAGTCTAATTTCTTACTGATAAAACCATGAGGGTGTACAAATACAATATTAGTGAAGTCAGAATTTTATTTCACATTATGAGCAGTGAAAGAATGAGTAATATAATCAAAGAGCATTTGAAAAACAATATTAGGCCAAGATTGGTAGATTAGATATAAAACTGGCTACTGTCCAGTAAGACCATAAACTGCAATGTTTGTTGTGAAAAATTTTCCATCAGAGAGAATTTGGTCCCTCTCTGTCAGAGGATACCGGCAAGCTAACCACGGTGCTGTAAGGTCATAAGATAGACCGAAGAGCAGGAGTCAAGCTCTTCGTTGGAGAACTGTACCATGAGGGTGGGCAAGAGACCTCTCCGGTCTATCGTAGCTCAAGAGGGGTGTGCGTTCCTGGGGTTTGTCCTACCCTAGCGCTTTCTGGGCTTTTACTTTACCTGGCCATCACATTAGCAACCTCTCAGCTGCCCCCAGTATGCTTGGAAGTAGATGCTGAACACACATGAGGGTACATTATAAAATTAGAAAAGAGTTCTTACTGGAGTTGAATCAGCAATGGTTAAATATCGATATATCACAAAGCTGCTCTAATAGCATTAGATCCTTAGATCCTTAGGCATTAAATTAATTAATTAGTTAATTAATTAATTAACTAATTAATTTTGTGGAACCGGGGATTGAACTCAGGCCCTTGCGCTTGCCAGGCAAACTCTTATTCTACTGAGTCGTCTTCTGAGGCCCACCTTAGGCATTTAAGATTCACAATATAGATGTTTAGGATTAGAAAGAGCTTGACGGTTTTCAGAGGAAATCTCGGCAAGGTAAGTGCCCAATGCCTAGAAAGATGCACAGAGGCACCCGAGCTGTTGTCTGGGTTGTGGGAAAAGCTTCATCCCCTCCCTCATGCAGTCTTACCCTCTTGGGGAAAGAAGATGCCACTTTGCAATCATGAGTGTAAATATTGGTGGCTCGTATTTAAGCCTACAATATGATTTGAAGGATTCATTTGTGTTTCTGTATGGGTGGTCAGACTAGGAAGGTAAATTTCAAAAAGAATCAATTTCCATCCGGTTTGTAAAAAGGTAGGACTGCGTTCAGGCATAACCCATCTCACAGTCCTAATACTTACATAACTTCCTACTTCAAAATAGAGTCTCAACATGTAGGCATCATTTTAAAAATCTATTGCATTACGTTGAAACTGAGTATGTCATACATTCCATTCACCTAGGACTCAAAAGAGCAAAGTACATACTATGAAGCGTATGAAAAGGAAAGTTAAATGCAAATATAAGAAAGGATTCTTAGCACTGAAGGTACTAAACTCAAAGTATTTCTACACTATAGAAATCTTTTAAAAGTAGAAAAACACTTCCTTGTGCTGGGTTTGTGTCATCAAGTACGGGGTTTCCTCACTGTCCTTCTGAGTGAGAGGGCTCCAGGTGATGTTAATAGGCATTTCTAGAAGTGAAGAATTTTAGGGGGAGGGTAGGTGATTGTGTTCAGAAACTTCTCAGCAGAATCAATCTGGCTGGCTCTTTTCTGGAGGACCTCTTGAGCACATTGAAATGCATTGTGAAACTCCGAGAAGACTCGAAGGCATGTGATATTTTATGAATTTGTCTGAGAAAAATTGCTTCTTCACTTTTTTCAAAGAGTAAGACTTACTAGTGTTAGGTACAAATGCATACAATCGACCAGACCAGGCATTCTGACTCGAGATTTATTGGAGGTAGGAGCAAGCGGGCTGGCTGTCCAGCAGACCAAGACAGCAGAGAATGAGGCAAAATATGGGCATTTTAAGGGGCTTGGGGGGAGGGTGCTTGCAGGCTGGAACAGCTGAGGGAGAACTAATCTTGGCAGAGCTACCTGGTCTGCGGTGGACTTTCCATGTTAACAAGGGAGAGTTTTGTTGGCTTTCTGTGTGGGGCCAAGGGTGAGTGGAGACCGGGCTACCAAATAGGGAGGTGTTGTGGGTGTTGTTTGGATTTGGCTCTGTGGGGGAAGAGAGTTCCGGGGCAGGGTGTCTGGGAAACTTCAAGAAATACCAGTTTGGCTCTCTGTATAGAAATCCATGCGGCATCCAGAAGCAGTTCCTGCCATGCTAGAGATTCAGGATAAAACATAGACCTGCTTATTAGCTTCACTGAAATCACTGCGATATTCGTGTATCACCTTAGCAAACTCCCGAGCACAGTCTCCAAAATCATTCAGACAAGTAACTTTATTTGAGGTGAAATGAATGGGTGATTTATATTTCAGTTTAGGTCAGACGGCATTGAGTTAAAAGTCCAGAAGATTGTAATTTATTCTGTCTGTACTGAATGAGAGACTGAAACTATTTCTTAAAGATAATTTTAGTACTGACATTCCTTTAAGAGAAAAGCCATATCCAAAGGACGCTGCTGCCTCCTTCCACTCAGTGAGACCAGTACATATTAATTGTAGGCATTCAACAAGAAGCGTTAATACCTGGACAAGATCTGCTTGGACTCACTGCTTCACGTTGAATGTCAACAAACAATATTCAAGGGCTGGCCAAATAGCCTCATGGAATAAAGTGCCTCTAAGCAGGCGCAGGGGCCAGGGGCTTGATCCCCGGGTCTGCCTGTTGGCCTCGCCCCTGGGGCACACTGAGACGGCAATTGAGTTGGGGCGTGGTGGCGTGTGCCTGTAATCCCAGCTCTTGGAAGGCTGCAACCAGGCAGATCATTACGATTCTGATCTGGTAGTGAGACCCCGAACACCTTGTAGCCTCACCCCCAAAAAACCCAAGAAATAAACAATATTCAGCATTTCTCTTTCAGGTCCTTAGGAAGGTTTAGGTTTTCTTTCTGAAACGCTTGAGGTTTAGATAGGGAGGTACAGCCATTTTTATATCATTTTCCTAGAATAAAACGTTAAGCTTTTCTCCTAAGGTAGGTGGTACAACAGCAAACGGTCTGGGGGCAAATTGCTAGGCTTGTGACTGTCTATTGGTGACTCAAGAGAAACCGGCTGACTCCTTTCCTACACTAAATTGTTTGTTTTCACTCAAAGCCAAGAGATTCTGAATATCTCATATTTCATTCCAGCTTTCACTTTGTTCTGTTTTCATTTTGTGAAACATTTCATGCAATTTTAACAGTGGCATATCTAATTATATGTAAAAACTATAGTGGTTAACGCAGTTTACCAAGCATTTTTTTTTCCTGTGCCCAAATGCAATGTATAAGTGCAAGCCACGGGGAATTAAAACAAGAATGAGACTAGTTACAAAATGAGCAAGCTTTAACACGACATTCCTTGCTAACGGCCCAGTAGTAAACAGCACTTGAGGGGTAGCAAAAGAGTGTAGAAAGCATATTATATCGGTACTGACATATTTAGCTTGCTTGCTGAGAGAGAGTGAGACAGACAGACAGACAGATACATAGAGACAGAGAGAGACAGACACAGACAGAGACGGACACAGGGAGACAGAGACACAGACATAGAGAGACAGAGAGAGATAGAGAGACAGAGAGGGACAGAGACATAGAGACAGACAGACATGGAGAGAGAGACAGATAGACACAGAGATAGAGACTGAGACAGAGAGACAAAGATAGAGACAGATATATACAGAGAGAGACAGAGACAGAGAGACACAGAGATAGAGACAGGGAGATGAGAGAGAGAGAGAGAGAGAGAGAGAGAGAGAGAGAGAGAGAGAGTGAGTCCTGGTAGTATTCTATAAGAAAAAGAGAAAAGTTAGTTTTCAGGTGCGATTTAAGGCAGAGAGGTCTCCTATGCCCAGGAAGATCAATCAGGGTAAGTGAGTTCTCTATGTATTCTTACCTAAGGGTAGAAAAAATTGATGATAAGATTTTTTTTCTCCCTACTTGTTTGACCTTGCTGCATATATATGATGTAAAGAAATGTGTAGAATTTGATAGATGTCTTTTCCATTGGTCAGACCTTGAAAGTTTTTTTTTTTTAAAGAGAATAAAAAAAGGGGCTGGGAAGATAGCTCCGTGGCACAAGTGCCTGCCTGGCAAGTGCAAGGTCATGAGTTTGAACCCTGGTCCCACCAAACAAAACAAAACAAAACAAAACAAAACAGAGAATAAAAATAAAAACAGAAGAGCGATATTTCGCTGAAACAAGATGATAGGAATTCAACAGTGGTTATTTTATTGCATCTTACTGCCTTCAAATTAGTTGCTTAGATTAGCAGAGATAAGCGTGCAAACTTGGTCGAAAATTAAAAAGGAGAAAAGACTTAAGCTTCAATGATTTCTTTCCATAGACTACTAGAAATAGGAAGCTGAATTTTCCAAGCTATCCTGTGTATATACATATATTTTTCCCTTTTCCTTTTTTTCTGGTCTCCTTTTTCTTACTCCAGTTGTATTTTTATATAATAGAATATTACTCCGCTCTAAAAAAAAAAAAAAAAAAAAAAAAAAAAAAAAAAAAAAAAAAAAAAAAAAACCAAAAAAACAATAAATGAACTCTAGGCTTTATAGGCAAATGGATGCAGCTAGGGACCTTACTCATAAGTGAAATAAATCAGATTTGTGCATGTAAACATCATACTGTCTCCCTAATGTAAGACCCTGAAAAAGTAAATAAAATCTAAAAGATCTCACCTGGGCATGGTGGCACACGCCTATAATCCCAGCATTAGGGAGGCTGAGGCAGGAGGATTGGTATGAATTTGAGACCAGCCTGGACTACAAAGGTGAGCTCAGGGCCAGCCTGAACTGCATAGTGAGACCCTGCCTCAAAAAAAAAAAAAAAAAAAAAAAAAAAAAAAAAAAAAAAAAAAAAAAAAAAAAAAAAAAAAAAAAAAAAAAAAAAAAAAAAAAAAAAAAAAAAAAAAAATTAAGTTAAAAAAATAAAAGATTCAGTAGACAGTGTGAAAGGGAAAGGAATTGTTCAAAGGGAAACCTTGAACATTTCAATCACTTCAGACTTTTCACAAAGTGAAAATTTATAACTAATTTCACAAATCAGTTATAAATGAGTGCTGCTTTATCGATGTTTATTCTGGCTTGTTCTCACTGAAATCTAAATGTATACATAATTATGCTGGCAATGCAGCTCGGATTTGCAGAGGATTTTCGTACCTTCTGCCCCACAGACAGCAGTGCCAGACTTTGTTGCCCCACCCCAGAAGTGCGGTAGTAAAAGTGGTTAGAAAACCAACTTCCCCTGCACGTGTGCTTTCCCAAGAGCCCCGTTGCAACTTACGCCGGCAAGAATCCTGCTTTCCAAACATGTGATCCACTTTTATACACGACTAAAACCCCTGCAGTTTCAGTCACATTCTCCAAGCTAGAACAAATGACCCCATCTCGGTCCATTTCCCCAATGCCTGGCACCCGCAGCATGGAGAAAACACGTCAGACAGCAAAGGTAAACAGCGGTGACCGGGAAGCCTGGGCAGACGGGGCGTAGGGGGACCCCGAAGACTGCGCTTTGTGCGGATGCACACAGAGACACATTTTGCTTTGCGTGCTTCTGTGTTTTACCAACCTGAGATTATTCTAGGCAAAAGAGTGTGGAGAAAAACGTTTCATTTTATCTGTGTAAATCCAGGGCCCATGGCGCTGCTTACTGTAACAGAGACGCTGGCACATACTCAAGGCAAAGGGCCCAGACGGCAGGAAGGACACGCGCCCCCACCTCCATCAAAATACCTTGCGTTCAGGTGCTTTCTGAACACGGGGGTTGAGAAAACAGAAACAGAGGAGGAGCAAATTAGTAAATAGAATTTACTTTTAAAAGTTTTTATTTTTTAAAGAGAGTGCCAGTTCGTATTAAGACAGAAAAAAGAGCAAATGGCGCAGAATTTCGCTACAGGAAATAATCCGAATTCCACAGCATTTGTTATATTGCATACTGTTGTCTTCAGATTAGTTGTTCATATTACCAGATGTAAGCTTGCAAAATTAGAAGAAGGAAAAAAAAAGAGAGAAATGAAGAAGAGAAAAAGGTAAAAGAATTGAATAAAGGAGACAAAACAAATTAAGCACCAACTGCTCTGAATCTTAGATGAAAGAACAGAGCACGACTTTAGAAGAAATTGTTGAGCCGTGCATGCAGGAAAGTTCCTCCCTCTCTTTCACCTCATCTAACAGTAATATGTAGATTTGCAGAAAAAAAAAGGTACCCTGCCCCGGTCACTCAACCAACTGATGTCTGGTAGCTTTGAGAAGAAGCTAGAGAACTTCAGTTTTAGTTACTAAGTAACCTGGATCTGTGTTACAGCTGACATCGAGATGCCCCCGAGAGGCTCAGGGGCTCATGGTGGGGGCTCGAAGAGGCGGCTGCGACACGGGCAATGGTAGGCACCGGCGGATCCGTAATCATGCGTTTACGCTAAGGGTGACGCTGCGAGGGAAAGCCTGGGCGGAGGGGGCATGGGGCGAGGCCCGGAAGGGTTTCCCTTCCCCGCTTTCCCTTCATGCTTTTCATGAGCAGGCCTCCTGAGTCTTGCAGTCTTGCCCGGGAGCCAGGCCCCACGTCTCACCCTGTGAGCTGAACGTCCCTTGTCTCCTTTGACCCACACGTGTCGGCTATCGTGTCTCGGGGCAGAGGAAGGCAACTTGGGCCGCGTGCTGTTTCTTACGTTGCTTCCTGAGAGACTCAAAGCCTCCCTCAGCACTTTTTCAAAATATATTTCTTTGTTGAGGATGCTGCGAAAGTTGTAATTTAATTCATAGCTAGCTCCTTGGTATACTACTCACCCTCCGGGTGTGTGTGTGTGTGTGTGTGTGTGTGTGTGTGTGTGTGTCTGTCTGTCTGTCTGTCTGTCTGTCTCTCTCTCTCTCTCTCTCTCTCTCTCTCTCTCTCTCTATATATATATATATATATATATATACATACATACACATATATATATACATACACACACACGCATATATATATATATATATATATATATATATATATATATAATTTTTTTTCCCCCTTTGTCTTCTGTTGTACATAGCCCTAATACACCCCAGAATGATGCCACTCCGCAGTACATTTCTTTGGCATATTCTGAGTTGGCTACTCACAGAAACTGCAAAGCTCTGCAGACATAGAAATTGTGCAAAGGTTACCTGTTCTTTGAAAAAAGAAATATATATTTATACATTTCCCCCTGCATTTGTGAAGCAGACAGTCAGCAGCTATAGCTAGTTTTTTTTTTTTTTTTTTTCTATCCGCTGTCCTCCTTTCTGCTTAGAAATGGTATTTGCACAGGGAGCAGTGATGGAGGGTCCGACATCTGGTCCCGACAGAGATTTAATCTTAGCATGCACCTGGGGACCTCATCTCACAGCGTAACCCTTTCCTCCCTTCCACAGCCTGCAAGCCTCCTCCAGGAGCCCAAGGCTCTATCTGCGTGCTTACATCTACATAAGGTCCAGCCAAGCTGCCCTCTTTGGATTCTCATTGTGAATCTGCGTAGCTCCTCTGTTCAGGCATACGATAAAATTTATATGTAAGGCCGGCCAGATAGCTCCGCGGGCTTGAGCGCCTGCTTAGGCAGAGCGCAGTGGCTGGGTTCGATCCCTGATGCGCCATGCTGGCCCTACCCCCAGGGGAACTCTGAGATGGTGATTGAGACTGGGCGTGGTGGCGCGCGACTGTAATAATCCCAGCACTTGGGACGCTGAAAACAGGAGACTCACTACGAGTCCGATCGATGAAGTGAGACTCTGCAGATCCTGTAGACCCTCTGCTAAATACATTTACAAAATTATATGTTTCCCCTGTTAATCTGTCTATCGTTCATTTCATGGCCAAACTATGAAGCCTTCAGAGGGAAAAGAAAAAAATTGCAAAATGTACCTGTGCTTAACTGGGTCTACTTTTTAAAGTATTATTTTGCTTATGATTAGTTTCTGTTTGCTAAACATTGAAAAATAAAACCAGATGAATAAACCTCGGTTGTTGAGATTTCTGCCTCTTGGCAGTAGGAAAGGTGCTGGGTGTCCTGAAACATTTTGAAGCAGTATAAAAATAAAATATTCTTTTCATATAAGACTAGAAGCATTATCTACAAATATGCTTAAGGATCGTACAGCTGTTTGGGCCTCTGTGATTATAAAATAATTTATCTTTTTTTTTTCCTTTTTGAGACAGGGTCTCACTGCACAGTTCAGGCTGGCCTTGAGCTCACTTTTGTAGCCCAGGCTGGTCTCGAACTTGCACCAATCCTCCTGCCTCAGCCTCCTGAGTGCTGGGATTACAGACATGCACCACCATGCCCAGCTAATAATTTATCTTAAATTAATATCATTATGCCTATTTACAGACTACAGGATGATGTCTCAGTCCAGGTATATTTTCTTAGTGAGTCGGGATACTTAGTGTATTCATTGTCTCAAGCATTTATCATTTCTTTATGATAAAAATATTTAAGATCCTCTTTTCTATGGTATAATGCTATTAACCACATCTGCCTTTCTGTGTTATTACATTAAAGTGGTAAGCCCGTCTTGCTGGTCTAGTTTCTCTGTGAGTTGCTGGACATTTACCAGTAACTAATCTGGCCTCATCCTGCTAATCTTCCCAGCCTCTGATAACAAGGTCTTTTCTTCCTTGGCAGTGGTTCTCAACCTTTCTAATTCATCTGGTTTTATTTTTCAATGTTTAACAAACAGAAACTAATCTAATCTCGCAATACAGTTCCTCACGTTGCGGTGACCCCAAACCAAAAATAAAATTTGGTGGCTACTTCAAAACTGTAATTTTGCTACAGTTATGATTCAGAATGGCTTTAGGAGACCCCTGTGTTTTGGCCATTCGACCTGTGCTGGGGTCGCGACCCACAGGTTGAGCACCGCTGTTCTATGGGATCACCTATCAGAAATTCCAAAGGGGCCAGCCAGATAGTTCAGTGGATTAAAGCTCCTGCTTAGGCAGATGAAGAGGGGCGTAGGGACTGAGGCATGCTGAGATCATTACTGAGACTCGGTGTGGTGGCGCGTGCCTGTAATCCCAGGGCTTGGGAGGCTGAAAACAGGAGGATCACTACAAGCCTGATCTGTATAGTGAGGCCCTGTAGACCCTCTACTAAATACATTAAAATTAAAAAAAAAATCCCAAATTCAATATGTGACTAATTAAGGGGGTACTTATCTTTTCATGCTGGCTTATTTCACCTGATAGTATCTCTGCCAAGTTTATCTATGTTATTGAAATTACAAAACTGTATCCTTTCTGTTGCCTAACAGATTTCCATAATAAATCCCCCCACTGGCGGACCCTTAGGTTAGTTCTGCAGTTTGGCCACTGTGAACAGTGCTGCCATAGCCGCGGAACGGCAGATATCTCTTCTACAGAATGATGTCACTTCTCTTAGACGTACATCCAGGAGTGGAACTTCTGGATTATACTGTAGTTTTAACACTTCTCAGGATCCTTCGTTCTGTTTTCCACAGTGACGCTACTGATTAGCAATGCTATCATGCTGCATGAGTTCCACTTTGTCTAAATTTTGCCAGAATTAATTATTCTAAGTCTTCCAGGCACTCGCCATTCCACCTGTGGTAAGGAGCTCTCTCATTGTGACTTAGATTTTCATTTCCCTCCTGACCTATGGCAGTGGGCATTTTTCTGCATGTGTCTTCAGCATTTGTATATCTGCTTCTGAGGAATGTCTTTTCAGGTCTTTGAGAGTATTGTTAAACAACTCTTATTCTTCTTGTCTTGGATCTGTGGTAGGTTGAGTACCATATGGAGGGTCATAGTCTTAGCCAGGTAGAAGAATTTGATCTTCTTGTAACTGAAAATTCATATCAAATCTATCTCTAGATTTCAAAATTATTTTAGTACTGTTTGTTCAACTGATCTTTCTACCCTTTTTTATTTTTTTATGTTCCTAGTCCTTTCTGAGCACTGATGACTCATGCATTTATTCCTCTGTTACAGCTCATAAGTTGCAGGACTTTTCATACTTACTGTCACGCCTTTTCCTTCTCTAACTATATATTTGCGAATAAAGTGAGTACCACTCCGCATCTGATTGCTCAACTATGGCGGCAAGGTTTTCTATCACATTATTTATTTATTTTCTTGTATTTTGAGCTCTAGAATTTTTCTGTTTCTTTTTTTTTTTCCTGTTTCTTTAAAAATTACCATTTTATTTATTTATTTTTTCTTGTTTCAGAACTTTTGTTTGTTTGTTTATTTATTTATTTTTATGGCCGGCTCAGCCCGCCCTGAGGGCAGGGCTGGCGCAGCATGTGGTGCCAGGATCGAACCGCGGTCCCTGCAGCGGCCTAAGCTTTCCTAAGCAGGCGCTTTAGACCACTGAGCCATCCTGCAGGGCCCCTAAAAATTATCATTTTAATTTCTCAGTCAAATGTCTCCGTTGTTTCCTCTGACTTACCTTGCAGTTAGCTAAGTATCTTTTAAGCCAGCTCATTTGCCTTCTCGGTCATGCAGGTCATTCCTCTCCATCTCTCTCTCCCCACGAGTCACTGGCACCTTGTTTCTTCTGTTTTGCCTTGTCACATTTGCTGGTGGTGCTCAGGGTCACAAACTGATGTCTGCCCATTGAGGAGGAAGCATCTACAGTTTGATTCTATGAGAGCGTGTCCTTCAACCATGACCTTGAGGAGATCTAGGTAGGTCTTTGGTTGTAAGTCCTAAACCAGTGAGGGTGGTAGCTGTTGTGTGCCGGGAGCCCCGCGAACTCACCACAACAGTAGAGGCTACATCAGTCTAAACTCCCTTAGCTATCAATGCTGGCATCATGCCAGGCTGGATTCCCAGTCCCTGGCTGATGAGACCTGCCTGGTGCTGTGAGTTACTCTGATGACCTGGGCCGCCTCCTTTACTTTTCTCTCATGGCTGGGACAAATACCTGACACCCAAAATGAAGCAAAGAGAGGTTTATTTAGCTCATAGTTAGTGGAAGTTTCAGTGCATCGTCAGCTGACTCCAAAGCAAAGCAGCACATGGGAGAGAGCAACCTTTCACAGCAGCACCAAAGAGCAGAGAGCTAAGGGAGTGGCATCAGCTGGGGCAGCTAGACAGCCTCGCTTCCCTCCTTACGTTGTGTTGCAAATTAGCAGCCTCAAGGCAGGTGCGGCATCCACACCTGCACTCATCAGTTGAAAGCTCCAGAGCCGGGCGTGGTGGCGCACGCCTGTAATCCCAGCACTTCGGAGGCTGAAGCAGGAGGATTGGAGTGAGTTCGAGACCAGCCTGGGCTACAAAAGTGAGCTCAAGGCCAGCCTCAACTGCATAGCGAGACCCTGTCTCAAAGAGACAAAAAAAAAAAAAAGAAAAAAAAAAAAAAAAAGAAAAGAAAACTCCAGAAGCCACCTCATGACACCAGGAGGCTTTTGGGGGACAACTAGACCAAAACATGGGCCCAACATGAGTTAGTCTCACTGTGGCTATGAATGCCTGCCTGGTGGCCCTATCATCTGGGAACTTGTTCCATGATATGGGTGTGCACGCTGGCATTGCAGGGGTCTGTCTGTGCCATGTTGTGCTGGAGAAGCCCCTGATAAAGGTTCCTTGAGAGATTCTACTCTTATTTCTGTTCTTTTTCCTCAGGCAGACAATCTCTTTCACTGTGTTACATGGAACTGGGGAAGAGATAAGGCAGGTAATATATGGTTTATCTCCTCATCCTCCTCAATGCGTGTTCCAGTATGATGCTATAGTCGTGTTCTAGAGTCTCATATGGTCTCTGTTCTTCCAGAGAAAGGCATTTCCACGTGTGGGTAGCTGCTCAGCTTGACGCTCCTATGGGGAGATGACTGCAGGGAAGGTGCTTTTCCCACACCTTGCTCTGCCCCTCTCCAAAAACATTATGAGGTTTTGCTTTGTAGGCCATAAATATTTTGTTCAGACCTAGCAAACTCGCTTGAGAATTGTTTTGGTGACTGCCTGGGATGACAAGCTGTGCCACCACCCCTGCTGTGGGGCTGGCATGAGGCATGTGATCTGGCTTCTGGGTACTCACTGATCCAGCTTTCCTGCTGTGCCCATTCCTTTATGAATGTGTTGGCATGGACGAGTATGTTTGTGTGAAAGTCGTGCTTTTCAAATTAAAAAATAAAATTAAACTTGAGACACTGTATTTCAGTTCTCTTGCCAGAATCCCATCTTTTAGGATTTCCTACTGGACAAGGAGGAGTTAGATTTTGTGTAATCTTAAGGTTACATAATTTCAGGACACTTGCTAACAAAAAGAATATGGGTAGCTATGTGTCTAGATATCCCCCTGTCAAGCCTCCTGTGTTGATAGGTGCATTATCTATCTATCTATCTATCTATCTATCTATCTATCTATCTACCATCTATCTATTTATCTGGCTCAGGATCTTACTATGCAACTCAGACTTGTAGCGTTCCTCCTGACTTAGCCATCCCAACACTGGGATTACCGGCATGTACCACCACACCTGTTATGGCACTGGCATGACGTACCCAGGGTTCTGGAGTGGGCATGGCATGTAGTACCGGAGAACTGAGCCGAGATCCTTGCACTTGCCAGGCAGATGCTTAGACCACTGAGCTATCTCCCCAGCTCTAAGTGGGGCTTCTGGAAGGAGGCTAGATCAACAGGTGGTGGTGCTGAATTAGGGTCTATGATACTGTGACCAAGGGTGTGTGATAACCAAGTTGGCTTAGCATCCTTGTGGGTGTGGATAATGGGAGCCCCACCCTGGGTGTGGGCAGCACCAGTCACCTGGCTGGTAGCTCGGATGCAGTACAGAGGGAGAGAGGAAGCGCAGGCTCACCATTCGGCTTTTGTCAGGTTGTCCTGCCTTGGAGCCAACTGACTATGGACTGAAACTTCCACAAATTGTAAGGCAAAAACTATACCTTTGTTCCTTCAACTGGTGAGTATCAGGTGTTTTGTCCCACGAACAAGAAAGTGAGACAGTGTGTAAAGCAAATATGAAAGAACAGAGGAAGTCACGACAAATTACATGGGAGACTGAAGATTTGGGTCTCCTTCCCAGAACTCTCTTCTCTTCAGTTCCTTCACAGGAAATGCCCACCCGAAGCTCCGCCATGATTGCAATATGCTTTCTTCTCCAGAGGAGAACTGTAATAACCCATTACAACTCTCGGGGACTTCCAGGTCTTAGAATGACACGTGGCATGGGAAGGCCTATCAGGGTGACAAGATCTGCTGGGAAAAGAAAGATGTCAGCAAGTCGCACTGCGGAGTGTCAGGCTGGGGGATGACTGAGAGGACTGGTGAAGATTCAGTTGTGTATCCTCCAATGACCCAGCACTGAGCATTTCTGGTAGGATAACAAACTCTGACAAACCCAAGGTAGGACACCAAGCTGGTAGGATAATAAACTCCAGACAGAGCCATAATGGTAGATGCTAATAAGAAACCCCTTAGCCCTACCTGTCCTCCAGTAGTCCCAAACCAATAGAAACTACAAGCAGAACAGGGACTTAAAATAATCAGGCAGGGGCTGGCCAGATAGCTCAGCAGACTAAAGCACCTAATTAGGCAGACTCAGGGACCAGGGTTCAACTCTGGGACGTGCTAAGATGGAGGCTGAGAATGGGTATGCTGGCATGTACCTGTAACCCCAGCACTTGGGAGGCTGAAAACAGGAGGATCATTACGAGTCCGATCTGTGCAGTGAGACCCTATAGACCCTGTACTTTACATAGTATATAAATTAATAAATAATCAGGCATAGCGCACTATGTTCCTTCCACATGCTAAATTTTTGAACTCAAGTTCCTCCTACTGCAGCTGGCCAGAGATTTGGCCCTACATAGAAGCTTTAAACTGGACTAGCTGTTTTGATATGTGGACACTCACAGAGGTTTTAGAACCTTAATGGAAGGTAATACAAGGTTGGAATTCACACAACTGACCGAAGAAAAAGAATTTTCATATTTGCGTCACCTTACATGAGGATGAGTTTAGTGACTGAGTTATGTAGACAATGCTGTAAATGTTCAATTAACTGTTACAAGGCAGGAGATTTGAGAAAACTATGAAATCACATTTTTTTCTGAATTTTTACTTAAAACAAGGCTGAATATTTTCCTTTTCTAGCTCATTTCTCTAGCCACAGGGGCTGCCTATCACTGAGATATTTGTCGGTTTATATCTGATAATACGATAGCCAAATATAAAAATTAGTTTTCTACTATGAAGGGCACTGAAATTCTCTATATAATTTGGAAATGTTTATTACAGACAGAAAGTGAAAAAACAAAGAAGGGTTAAATTTCTGAAGCTATTATTAGTCTAAACATATGGCAGGAAATTGATCTGAAATAGGCTACCCCCCCCCCCCATAGTATTTAGAAAAGCAGTTTAGATTGCAGAGCTAGATTAGGAGGAGTCTTGCTGGCGTACAGAGTAACAAAGGACAGGTCTCAGCAGGGGATCCCTGGCTCCATGACACTGGGAGATGACAATGAAAATAGACGAAAGTGTTTTTTAGGGGTGGGGTGTGACTCATTACAGAACTAATGGAAAGGCTGAAATATAAGGCCCTAGTTCTTCCCATGGTGTAATGGTGTTACTATAGCAATTTCAAATTCGCTCTGTGAGTCCTATCTCATTTTGAAGTGTTAAATGACTTGGAAACTAAATACCTCAGAAATCCTGAAAATCTGGCTTCTACCAGGCAATGTTAAAAATATGTCTACCTAATGAGATAAGAGGGAAAATGGATGGAAAGGAAAGAGGAAATAAGGCCAAGTTGGACTTCTAGGCACATAGGATGCTGAGGAGGAGGGTCCTCAAAAAGGATTATGATTTGCTGCATACCCGGATGGAGTTCCCTGAGGAATGTAATCACGCACTGGAGACATAGGCCAAGGACGCTGAAGAAACTGCAAAAGGGAAATAATTAAAATTTGACAGCAGAAAAGAAATACATTATTATTTATTATTATTATTTTGGAAGTTGCTTAATTTGAGTTGAATTTTCTTTGCCAATGAGTGGAATGACATTAATTTGTTCACTTGTTTGCCTAGTGCAGTGGCTTAAACATTATGGCACTGCAGATCGAATCCCGTCAGTCATCTGTTTTTCTTTTCTTTTTTCTTTTTTTTTTTTTTTCTTGTGGTCAGCTCAGCCCACTCTTGGGGTGGGGCTGGTATGGCATGTGGTAGCAGGGGTCAAACCGCAGTCTCTGTGCTTGCTTAGGCTTGCCTAATCAGGCGCTTTTGACTGCTGAGTTGTCTTGCTGGCGCTCATCTGTTTTTGTAAATAAATTTTTTTTTTGTTTTTGTGGGACCAGGGTTCAAACTCATCACCTTGCACTTGCTAGGTAGGCACTTGTGCCGCAGAGCTATCTCCCCAACCCCTGTAAATAAAGTTTTATTGGAACATAACTATGCTTTTTTATTTACCTTTTGTCACTGGTTACTTTCTTGCTATAGTGAGAGAGTCCATCAGTTTCTGCTTCACAGAAAGAGAGCTCCCCCTGAGCATGTGGAGGCTAGCACTGGGTAGTGATGAGTGGGGTCGATGAGAAGACTTGCAGGCAAGAACAAGCGTCTCTCTTCATGCGTGAGCACGACAGACTTTCAACGCAGGCCAACAAACATTCATAATCAGCCCCTGGTAAAATTGAGACTATTTGCAGAATTAGAGTTTCAATAATTATTTACTACAATGTGAAAAACATCAGTTTGCATTTATTCATTTATATTTTTATTTATTTATTTATTTATTTATTTATTTATTTATTTATTTATTTATTTATTTTCTTGTTTCAGAATCCCTGTTTATTCACTCATTTTTATGCCCGGCTCAGCCCGCCCCGAGGGCAGGGCTGGCGCAGCATGTGGTGCCAGGGATCGAACCGCGGTCCCTGAAGCCACCCAAGCCTTCCCAAGCAGGCGCTTTAGACCAGTGAGCCATCCCGCCAGGCCCCTGCATTTATTCATTTATTTGTTCGTTTAACATCAGTTTTTAGGGAAATGCTTATAGAGAGTATATTCTGAAATAGGACGTTCTTTTAAAATTATTGCTTAACTTATTTTAAAATAGCTGGTGCAGAAAGCAGGAAGTGATTGAGATGCTAGCTGTTTAATTTGCTGACCTTCCTTCGCCCTCTTGGAAACAATCTGCTCCAGGTCCGTGGAGATTCAGACACTCAAAGCAGCCCTTCTGGAT
Source organism: Myocastor coypus (assembly GCA_004027025.1). Classification (NCBI taxonomy): domain Eukaryota; kingdom Metazoa; phylum Chordata; class Mammalia; order Rodentia; family Myocastoridae; genus Myocastor; species Myocastor coypus. The sequence goes on from PVJA010008047.1 coordinate 57,902, forward strand.
CACTTTTTTACACTGAACATGTAGTGTGGGGTTCTCTGAAATGAGCAAGCACAGGGGTTTGAAAACTCTAGCATAGATTTGTAACAAAATGAAAACAGACTGGATGTTGTTCAGAAACACTCAGTGTCACTCAGAGCGGGGTGACATTTGCTCGATGACACCGCTGAAGTGTTTCTCCCCCGGATACTCTCCCACATCAAATTTGTCTTCCCATGCCCATTACGGTTTACTACTAAATTAAATCAACCAAGCCCCTAAATTGTGTTGTTATTTTATTTACAAGTACCCATCGCAACTGTGCTTAATTTCATGAGCCCCAGCGTCTGGTGCTGTGGGACTGAGCTTTGTTACTATCCTACTTTTCTTTGAAAGCACACTTCTTTAAGGTTATCTCTTGTTATCCTATTGGTATTCTTGTTGAAGAAAATAAGTGTGCATTCCTGGAAGATATATGTTAGAACGATCACGGTGTGTGTGTGTGTGTGTGTGTGTGTGTGTGTGTGTGTATGGATGTGTGTTTGCACCAAAAAAAATTTCCTTTTCTTGAAATTTTTTCTTTGTCTCATTAGGATCCATTCCTCAACAAATAGATGAGAATTATAGCACTACAACTAAACCATGATGTTAAACTCTAACCTGGCTTCCCGTATTAAAATTTCACATTTGCATAATACTGAATGACATGAATGTGTGTGTATTTTGAAAAAGGAAGTAGAGATGTGAAGGGACTTTCCTATTTTCTTTGTAATAATAACTTTTATTCAGAATAGAGACAATGCATTGCTTTGAAAATACAATAAATCTGACAGGTAAGAATAATGCCTTCAAGGAGAATAATACCTCCTTCTGAAGTCCAGAAAGACTGCATAATGACATATCTTATGTAAATTGATCTGTTATTTAAATAAAGAGAGGAAAAGAGGAAGAGAGTTTCTAACTCTGCTGCAAAGACCTGTGGTGAGACCAGTGTGAGCATCACAGGTTGGGAAGAGCTTGGAGGATTTGCCGTAAAAAGTGACATCGGCACGGCACATTTGCATCTGGAATGTCCCTGAGGAGCACAGGTTTACGGCTTGGACTGTGTTGGAGACCATGGGCACCTTAAGAGGTCTGGAGGAGTGGAAGGTTTTCAGTCACTGGGAGCTGGAGAGGTGGGGGAGGGTGGTGGTGGTGGCCTGGGTGGGGACTATGAGCTCTGATCTGTTCGTCTCTTCTGATCCCTTTTTGTTTCCCAGCTTCCTTAAGGTAAGCAGCTCCCTCCACCATGGGGTCTTGAGATGCTGTGCTGCCTCACCAAAGCCCCAAAGCACCAGGGCCACTGGATCATGGAAGGGAATCTTCAAAAGTGCGAGCCACATAAGCATTAGGACGGCTAAAATCCAGTCGGTCAAAGTGAGACTGGAGCTCCCCTGGCAGCCACTGTTTCTCTGCACTGAGGAAACACTGCACAGCCTAGTGTATTCCCACTGAGGGAAGACGTTGGGGTCTTTGTGGTGGTTCTGTGTACCTTACTTTGACCTGAATTCTTCTTTGCTTCTTTTTTTCATTTGGCCAGCTCAGCTAGCCCTGAGGGCGGGGCTGACACGGTATGTGGTGCCTGGGACCCAATGATCCAATGGCAGTCCTCTCTGGCTGCCTGAGCTTGCCTAAGCAGGCACGTTAGACTGCTGAGCTATCTCGTCAGCCCCCTGAATTCTTCTTGATGGACTGAAGCTTCTGGTGCCTTAATGGGAACTTAGGTCCTTCAGAGCCTACTAGCCTACTCCATGTATTGAGTATGTTAAGGCTTTAGACACAATAAAGAAGAAAGATAGTGCCAGTCAGCTTTGGGTCACTGAGACCAAACACCTAACCAAACAAGAAAGTGAGTTGATTTTGGCTCATCATTTTGGAGGTTTCCTTTCACAGCCAGCTGGTTCTAAGGTGGAAGTGTCATGGTGAAAGGGTGTGGGCGGGACAGCAGCTCATCCGCACCCCAGGTGCAGGGCGGGACAGCACGGAGAGAGCCAGAGAGGGGCTGGGAGGGCCAAGGCCCGACTGCCTCTGCCAGACTTCTTTCCCGTTTCCTTGAATTACGTTCCATCCCCTAAGCGTCTTCCTTTCTCTCAACTGGCATCAAGTTAGAAATCCTTGACGGATTAAACCACTGACCAATCCTGAACCTTCATCATCCATTGTCTTCTCAAGATCCACCTACGGTCACTGGAGTATTTAGAGGACGCTCTAGGTTCACCCTATAGCGACAGTGTCCTCACTGTGCTGAGCTCTCCTGGGACCCATCACTATTGTGGGCTGTTCCTTTCTTTACAAAAGTTTAAAATTAATTTATATATTGTTTTGATACAGGGTCTTGCTGTTCAGCTCAGGTTCATAATGATCCTCCTGTCTCAGCCTTCCCAGCACTGGGATTATGGTTTTGGACTAGTAGGATACGCGGTGTTGGGAATCAAACCCTCGTCCTTGCTTTTGCCAGGCAGGCGATTAGACAGCTAAGCTATCTCTTCGGCTCCTCTGGGCTGTTTTATACTAAACTTCTTCCCCGCTAGAGCTCTTCTTAGGATCTTCTGAGATGTTTTTCGGTTGGTGTTCTGGAGCCCAACAATGTGGCGTGTCAGGGGACTGTGGAGCACAGGGAGCCGGCTGTCGTGAACCTCTGTACGCAGTAGGTGTCCGGGGTAGGTTAGAGAATTTGGTCCCTGGCAGTGAGGACAGAAACGACAAATGTGAAGGGTTTTCAGCACAGCGCTTTGATGATTTGAAAGCTTAAACGCCTCACACTAAGGTCAGTCAGCGTCCTGGTGGATGTCTCTGAGGTAACTGAGAGGGCTTGAGAGGCATGCATGGTTACAGAAGGGCAGAGTACACGACACATATGGCAGGCGATCCCAGAGACACTTACGTGGGACCAGTTACTAGGACACCCAAGGAGCCGAGGGAGCTTCTGCGGTAGACTTGGAGAGCCTTGTACGCAGCACTAGAACTTTTTCTTTCCTTCTTTCTTTCTTTCTTTCTTTCTTTCTTTCTTTCTTTCTTTCTTTCTTTCTTTCTTTCTTTCTTTCTTTCTTTCTTTTCCTTTCTTCCTTCCTTCCTTCCTTGCTTCTTTCTCTCTCTTTCTTTTTTTTTTTTTTTGACAGGGTCTCACCATGCAGTGCAGGCTGGCCTTGAGCTTACTTTGTAGCCCAGGCTGGTCTGGAACTCACCACAATCCTGCTCCCTTAGCCTCCCAAGTGCTCGGATTAGAGGTATGAACCATCACCCCCAGTTTAGGACGAAAACTTTGAAAGCATCTATTTTTTTTTATGCAACTTGACTCTCAGTTAGCTCTCAGGCAAACTTTGTTGAAACAGATTTAAGAGAATGAACGTATGAAGCATGAGTAAACCTCAGATGGCTTGATATGCCCTAATATGGTGATTATGTTTTTATTTTTATATAACAAATAACTAGATTGGTAGTAATGTAGGGTTCCTTAATCTCAGCACATCAGAGTTTTCTTTTATTTAATCTGTACTTGGCTTAGTATTCTAAAATAAAACCCTTGTGACTCTCAAGAAAACTTGATGCTTTTGCGGCAAATTGGAGTATGTTAGCTCTTTACTGGTGCGTGCAAAGCTTCCACACACTGAGCTTAAGCACAATGTATTTATTAACTAATTTTCATGGGTAAGAGCCCAGTGTGGCCTCCCTGAAATTTGTGCATGCTCACCTCCCAGGGCAGCAAAGGTGCTTGCCTTTCAGGGTGCACGGGGGAAGTGCCCGCCTCCAAGCTCACGTGTTCCCCGTTCCTGGGGAAGTTCATTTCCTTGGAAGTTGCAAGACCCCCTGCCTCAGGGCTTTCCTCTCAGCTGGCCGCCACTCTCACCTGCTGTAAAGGGCCTCGTCAGCTCCTTGCCCTCTCCAAGGCAGGGAGCAGCGGCTCCTCCTAAGGAGGAACTCTCCATTCTTTGACCTCGACGTAGAAGTGACATCTGGCCACCCTCTTCTGCTGGTCCTTCTGTTGGGGAGAAATCCAGCCACAGCTGCTACCTTAAGACAGTTGCCAGTAAGGGGTCTGTTCTAAAGCAGAATAGTTAACGACTATTGTGTTTCCTCCAGGAAAACAGTAATGGTGAAGAGAGTCATCCTAACATTGGGCCCTCAGTTTCACTCTGTTATTCAAAATTTTGTCTACTGTGGTCTTCTTGTATCAAGTATGTCTACATTGCTGTGGTTTTCTTACAGTGCATAAATAAAGTCACATACAAATACACTGAGTCAGAAGGAAAATGTTTAGGCGGTCTAAGGTATGACCACCTCCTTTCCCACTACAGCATGCCCCTTTCTTTGTGTACCTTTATTACTGTCAGGCTTTGATTTTCTAGTACAAACATCACATTAGCATTTTGATATCTGTCCTATCTTCTGTTTCTTGTCTTTGAGGTTGTGTTTCACTTTCCCTCTCTGTCTTTCTGTATTAAAAATATTTATTTATTTATTTTATTTTATTTGGTGTAGGGTCTGACTATGCAGCCCAGACTAGTAGTGATCCTCCTGTCTCAGTCTCCCCAACATTGAGATTATAGGTCTGTGCCAACAGCCCAAGTTTTGGGGCCATCACAATGTACCCAGGCCTCTGGAGCCCACGCAGCATGTAGTACGGGGGACTGAACCCAGGTCTTTGCATTTACCAGGCCAGCCTTAGACAGCTGAGCTATTTCCCCAGCCCTACTGTCCCTCTTCTCCCACTGGGTAGTCCAGTGATGGCGCTCGGAAGCCCTGTCTACTTACTATTTCTTTTCCCCATCTCTTTGATAGACCTTTTTCTTTCGCATCCTCGGTACACAGTTGTAGCCAGATGCTTATGAGCATTATTAGCTACTTATTAGATTGTCACTTGGAAATATTGAGGTGAATTAAGATATTTAATGGGGGGATTTGGTCAATTTTTCCTTAATTTGAATTGCTATAACGTGGATGTATTTTAATTCTTTTTTCATCCTTATTTGTAGTCCTGACATTAGGATTTGTCAGTGAATTGAAGATGTTTGGAAAAACATTTTACATTGTCTAAATGACACTCTCAAGGGCTGATTCGTTGAAGAACTTCAGTGGAGCAGAAAGTAATTTTAATTAAGATCTTATGCAGCATGTCAAATCTGAGCTTCAAGGAGAAAAAACTGTAGGGATTTTAAGCAATCAGAAGAGAAGACAGACACAGGCATGTTTTCTTTTACTATTAAAGATCTTACCAAGTTTTTTTTGGGGGGAGGGGAATGAATTAAAAGCAAAGAAAACAAAAATACTTAAATATATAAAAATTAATAATGGATAATGACCTCTTATTCATATGTAAAAAAATCAGGAGCATCTAAATTTGAACTTGGATCCCTTTCATGGCTCCCAAATGAGAAGGAATTATCTGGTTACTTTGAGGGTCTGGTAATCTCATGACGGGGTATAAGTATCTCTGAACCAATAGTGCGTCTCTTCTAAGTGATGTCCATAGACTCAGGGTGTGCTGGATCCTGGTTTTCAAGCCTCTATGACAGATGGCAACATGTTTTTAAATACATATAATTGTTTTAAAGCATTTAGTGCGGGGTCTACAGGGTCTCGCTACGGATCAGACTTGTAGTGATCCTCTTGTTCTCAGCCTCCCAAGTGCTGGGATCATAGCTGCTCACCACCACATCCAGTCTCAGTAGCTGTCTCAGCGCACCTCGAGGGCAAGGCCCATAGAACATGCAGGGGATCAACCCAGCTGCTAACATTTGAACCTGCAGCCCTCCAGCACAGCTGGGGTCTCAGGTGGGTACCTCACTAAGCATGCCTCGAGGCCCTGCAGTACCCTACGCTCAGCCACCTGCCTTTCACTCTATCCATTGCAGGATGCTTTTTTTACTCATGTGAAATTCAGATGCAGCTTCTGAATCCATGAATATGACCTGCATTTGCATGGATTTTTATGTTTTCAGGAACATGGCTAAGGAATCTTGATTCAAAATGTCTCTGTAAGATGGGTAGCAACAAAATCTTATTATGAGGTGGTGTCAGTTTATGTGGAAAAGATACAGGGCGTTTGACTCTATCTTGATGTGTCTAATATGTTTTCCTGTGTTAAATAGGTTGCAGTTGTTTGATCATACTGTCATGTGTGCCAGGCGGTAAGATAAATAACTTTAGACAAGGCCCTTGTTTTTATATTTCTTATCTCACAAAATCTAATCCCATGTAAAGCATAGGCACACAACCAACCTGGATGATTTACTGAGCTAAAGTGTATGTGTTGTAATGTATGTATTACCAACTGACAACCGACAAAGAAAAACGCCATGTTAATTCATTGTGGTCAGGTGTTGAATTGTGGCCCTTCTAAGTCTGTATACTGAGGTTCTAGTCGCCAGCACATCAGCATGGGACCTGACTCGAAAACAGTCATTACAAACCTAGTAGGTAAGATGAGGTCTGCATCGGAGGTTGTAGGGAGCCCCTCCTGCCCCTCGTCTTAGTCCAAGAAGTATATATCTATATCTATATCTATATCTATATCTATATCTATATCTATATCTATATCTATCCATATATATATATATATATATATATATATATATATATATATGGTACTAAAAATATGTTACTGGAGTCCTGCCAAGTTGATTCCAATCTACCACTCCCAGAGCAACCCACAGTGAAAATAAAGACACTAAAACATGTTTATAATTATGGGGAGCCAAGGGGCCCTAAGTCCAGCTAAGAGAATGGCTTTTCTGGGAAAAAAAAATGACTGGCACAGGGTTTTATTCAGTTGTAAAGGAGAAGTTTGAGGATGAATGACTGAGAATTGCCGGAAGTAGGTGAGTACTGCAAGCTGAGCTAGGTAGGAGGCCTGCATCGAACTCCTTCATATGCAGAAAGACGGATATGCAGAAAAAGTAATTTGCATTGTACCACTGAGATGGCATCTAATGTTTTGGGGTCTGGTGCTTCAGCTCTGATGTGTGATCTTTCAAGCCCCTGGAAGTCAACGCCTCTATTTTGAAGCTCAGTTTCAGCCCGCAGTGCAGAGCACTGGCTCTTCACCCTGTCTGACCCAGTGCATATTAAGAAGCATCAGGTGTGGGTTATTAGAGAAACATGCTTTTTGCCTTCAAAGGCTACCAGCAGCACCTCGGCTAGACCAGTTTGCACTGCTTAAGGCCAGTTGAAAGGATAAAGAGAAGTCCTAGCCAGCTCTGCACATATGAGTACAAAGAGATAGGGTCAGGCTCAGTCAAAATGCAGATGTTCAGTCTTCTGTCAAGGAGAGCTGTTTGGGCGGGCCTCCACAGAAGGTGGGTCGCTAAGCTACTCCGACTGAGGCTTTATAGTGGGAGGAGCATCAGACACAGACCACACACAGGCAGGATGCAGCGGAAAGAGGAAGGTGGAGACTTAACATGAGCACACTATGTGGCACTTGCATGTGTTGCTTAGAAAATGGGACATGTTACCTTTTTCCTCCAAGAATGTGAAAATAAGGATGTCGCACAGAGTCAGCCTGATAGCTCAGCCGACGAAAGCACCTGCTTAGGCAGAGCGCATCGGTCGGGTCCGGTCCCTGGAGGGCTGTGCCGGCTCCACCCGCGGGGCATTCTGAGTTGGTGCTTGAGACTGGGCGCGGTAGTGAGTGCCTGTAATCCCAGTACTTGGGAGGCTGTAAACAAGGGAAGCACTATGCATCCAGTCTATGTAGTGAGACCTGTAGACCTGGTGGTCCTAAATATGTTTTTAAAAAAGTGCTGTAGAAGTAAAACTTTGCTTAGCTTATATTCAGCACTTTTATTCAGACTTTATTTCAACAATGAGGTCAAGAGAAGTCTCTCATCTTGAGGAGAGAAAAGAAGGCAGGCCATCTCAAAGGCAGCCAGCTCCTTTGGAGGCAATTAGTAGGCTAAAGGAATTCTATAAAACTGGGCCCCAGACCTCCTTTCACTTGGACGGCCCAGCTAGCCCTTCCACAGTGTCAGTCCTGCGCTGTGGCCGGAAGGTGAGCATCTCACAGCATCCGAATTTCTTTGGAAAACCTTTAAGCACTGTGTAGGGGGCCGCCATGTTTTTGCTGGGAAACTCTAACGCGGTGACAGTTCTCCTGTAGCTTAGGAAGAGACGGCCACTTTGCAAATATGAAACTCACCTCAGGTGGCTGCG